>CAUYSK010095999.1:0-20141 GCA_963575035.1 Avahi laniger | reverse complement strand
TGTTGCCCTGGCTAGAGTGAGTGCCGTGGCGTCAGTCTAGCTCACAGCAACCTCAAACTCCTGGGCTCAAGCGATCCTCCTGCCTCAGCCTCCCGAGTAGCTGGGACTACAGGCATGTGCCACCATGTCCGGTGAATTTTTTCTATATATTTTTAGCTGTCCAATTAATTTCTTTCTAATTTTAGTAGAGACGGGGTCTCGCTCTTGCTCAGGCTGGTCTCAAACTTCTGAGATCAAATGATCCACCTGCCTCGGCCTCCCAGAGAGCTAGGATCACAGGCGTGAGCCACCGTGCCCGGCCCAAGACAACTCTTATTTACTAGTATTTCCTCACTCTCCCTTCCATAACTTGCCTTCCCAACACAGAAGCTCAAAACTTCTTCCTTTTTTTTTTGTTAAGCTTAAGATGATATATGAGCCTCAATTATCTGGCCACCTCCTAGAGTCTTATTTCTTTGTGAAATTCCTGTGCGTACTTACATAATTAAACTTTTTTCTCTTGTTAATCTGTCTTTTGTCAGTTTAATTTCCAGAGCCCCAGTGGGAGGACCTAGGAGGATAGAGGGAAAACGATTTTTCCTCCCCTACAGCATATATAATAGAACTGCTCCATTTGAGCCTGCAAGTGTGTGTGTGTGTGTGTGTGTGTGTGTGTGTGTGTGTGTGTATGTGTTTGTTGATGAATGTGTGTGACAATGCAAAGAGATGGGGGAGGGTGACAGGGATTAAGTCATTTGTTTTACGTAAAACATAATCTCCAAATGCATTTTTGAATAGTAGTTTTTCAATGACATAAAAGTACATGTTCAAGTAAATGACACATAGTACAGATAATATAAAGTGAAACCTAAGTATCCTGCCTGACTCACAACTCTATCATCCAACCCCGTCTGAATCCCCAGAAAGAATCACAACTAAGAGTTGTTTTGTGTATTTTTTGTTTTTAGAGATGGGGTCTCTCCAAGTTATCCAGGCTGGTCTCAAACTCCTGGGCTCAAGCGATTCTCTCACCTCATTTTCCCAAAGTGCTGGGTTACAGGCATGAATCACTGCACCCAGCTTGTTTTTATAAAATATAATTCAAGCATGGTGTAGTATTTTTGACACAAATAATCATTAGAGATATAATTTAAATTCTTAATACTCTATCATTACTTCAGGAACTGACATATTTAATAATATAATTTTTTGTTATATCTTTTAAATTTTGTTTTGATTATGTATTTTGAGGAAAGTTGAATAAAGTGAGAGCATTTTCCAAGAGTGCTCTACAGTTTTTCATTAATATTTTAAAATAGTAATATCTGATTATTTTTCAATTTTGAAAAAGAATAGAGAAATATAAAGAGGAATGTAAAAATTATCTTGAATCCTACCACCCAGAGATGATTTTGACCACTACAGCTACTTAGAGATTCTTTTACCAATTAAATTGGCAGAAGACATCTTTACTCCCAATAAAATTATATGGCATAGCACACAAGGATTGTCTTGGTTATATGTAATATGTACCCAATAAATTTTTTTTTCTGAGATAAGATCTTGCTGTGTCTCCCGGGCTAGAGTGCAGTGGCGTCATCACAACTCACTGCAACCTCAAACTCCTGGGCTCAAGTGATCCTCCTGCCTCAGCTTCCTGAGTAGCTGGGACTATAGGCATGTGCCACCACACCAGCTAATTTTTCCTTTTTTGGAGTAGAGATGGGGTCTCACTCTTGCTCAGGCAGGTCTCGAACTCCTGGCCTCAAGCGATCCTCCCACCTTTGCCTCCCAAAGTGCTAGGATTACACTCGTGAGCCACTGCGCCTGCCCCTGATAAACATTTGTTCTCTCTCTTTTTATGCTCTCTCTCTCGTTCTCTCATTTTCACTCTCCTTATTTAATTACTGTTCTCCTGATTAGGTATATGTGATGTTCAGTAAACACATATTGATGAACTAATTAAGTAGGATGGCTGATTTCATTTATTAATTCAAAATATGTCTGTTGAGCAAAACATATATAGTCGCTATACTGATGAAGCTTTTACGATCTCAGGAGAGACTACTATTAATCAAGTAACCACACAAATAAATATATACCCACAAACTATGATAAATACTATGAAGGAAAAGAGGCTATGAAAGAGCATAACGTGGGCCTGACTAAGCTAGAGCATCCAGGAAGTTTTTCCTGGAAAAGTAATCTGTCCCACATAATTGGAAGGTGGTTAGGAAGTGAAATCTTCCATGTGCCCCAAAGGTGAGAAGACTTAGTGTGTACTAGTAATGTCTAGCACATAACCAAGCCTGTGTTTGTAGATCATAACTCTGATAAGAATTATCATAACAGGTAAAATGTATCAAGCACTTGTACATACTAGACATTTTACGTGGATTGTTTGATATACCCCTTACTGCATCTTTATGAGTTATAATTGCCCTCATTTTCTACATGAAGAAATTGAGGTTTAGTTAGATTAAATGACTTGCTAGGAGTCAGGAAGCAGGCTGGCACAGATTCAATTTGAAGCTGGGTTGGAACCTGGCCGCTTACTCGGTGCCATCTCGCCTCCCCCATGAGAAGGAGCCATGGTGAGCAAGGGAGCAGAGTCAGCGAGATCACCTGGAAAGTCAGGTGAGAAATGACCAGGCGCTGACTTGCCCAGATCCTGGGCGGATGGAGAGACGAGGCATTGCAAAGGCGCAACAATAGGACTCAGTGATGCATCGAATGTGGGAGTGAGGAGAGGGATTAGTCAACAATAACTGAGTTTTCTAGCAGATTGGGAGAGGTTTGACACACCATGAGAAGTGCGCACGGAGATGTCAAGCTGGCAGGAGGAAATGCGGATTTGGAGCTGAGTTGGAGCTGTTGACTTGAGAATCCTGCACCTGCAGATGACAATTTACAGGGGTAGCGGATAAGATTATCCAGGGAGAAAACAGCATGGAGTGAGAAAAGGGTGAAGATAACTTTTGGAGTGAGGTCGGAGGAGCTGTATATGGGATCCTGTAGTTTAGGGGAGGAAGGAGATTGAAGAGGAAGGAATCATACAGAACAGAGAACATCTGTCAGAGGGACTCAGACCCCTGCCTCCATGACAACTTGGAATTCAGCAACACAAATTCCCTTTTATGAAAGAGTGTTCATGTCTGTCAGTTAGAGCACGACCTAATTAGGACTTCACCTTTAGACATGCAAGGTCTGTCTGGAAAGTATCCAGCCATGTAATATGAAGGATAGAGATATTTATTGAAGAAGACAAGAGAAACATTGTACATAGCACAATGACACTCCAGTCCCCTTCAAAGTAGGCACCTTGGGACCTCACACATTTCTCCCAGCATCTTTTCCACTGTTCAAACGCTCTGCAAAATCCGTTGTTGAAGTTGCCATCAGCTGCCTTGTATTTTCCTGAATTTCATGGAGGGTCTGAAATCTCTTCTCTTTCAAAGATGATTTTAGTTTTGGGAAAAGCCAGAAGTTGCAGGGCACCAACTCTGGGCTGTACAGGGGCTGAGTGAGTCAGTTGGGTGGTTTGATGTGTTGCCAAAACACTCTACGTGAGACGCGAGGCCTGGGCAGGCGTGTTGTCCTGATGAAGCTGCCAATCACCAGTTGCCCATAGCTGCGGCCGTTTTCTTTGCATTGTATCTCTCAGCCGCCAAGAACATCCAGGTAATACTCCTTATTGTTCGGCCTGGAGGAGTGTGCTCATGATGAACAACATCTTCCCAATCAAAAAACACAGTTAACGTGATCTTGAGCTTGCTGCGACATTGCCGCGCCTTCTTTGGGGTGTGGAGAAGCAGGCGGTTCCACTGGGATGCCTGGGCCTTCGTTTCCGGATCACAGCCGTAGACCCACCATTCATCTCCAGTTATGACCTTCTTGAGGAAATCTGGTTCCCTGGTAGTGGTTTGAAACAAGTCGTTAGCAAATGCAGCAGGATGTTCCTTCTGCTCGGGTAGCAGAAGCCATGAAACACATTTTGCCACAACAGGTTTCATGCCAAGATCCTGCGTCAAAATCTTGGACATGGTGGTTTTTGGAATCCCCAGATCAGCCTCCAGTTCTTGCACCGTGAACCGCTGATCTTTGTCAGTTGCAGCCTGTACACGTTCAACATTCTCAGGTGTTCTGCTTGTCACAGGCCTTCCAGAACATGGATCACTTTCAACAGGTTCTCTACCACCTTAGAAGCATTTGTGCCACACTTTTATTTGTGCTGCACTCATTGCATCGTCCCCGAAAGCCTTCTGAATCACCTGAATAGTTTTTGTGGAGGAATGGTCAAGCTTAACGCAAAATTTAATGCAGATTCATTGCTCTACTCACTCAGTCATTTTGAATGCGATGACACACGCTCATGCAATAGCTTCTAGTGCCCCACTGAGTAGCACAGTGACATCGTCTTTGTGCATACATGTGCATTCCAGTCCACTCTCCTTGGCTGCCAGGTTACATCGATGTCTCGCAAACCATTCTTGTTATGTTAGTAATGGCTGCATACTTTCTGGACAGATGTACATTTTTTTTTTTTTGACCCAGATGGTAATGAGCTCTAGTGTTTAATTTTAATCTCTTGGCCTTTAAGAATGGACGTTAAACTGAAAAGATTAGAAACCAGTTGGAAAAAGTGAATCTAAAACATAAAAGAAAGAAAATGTATTATAGGAAAGACAACAATTAAGATGGTGTTTCAGAACAGAGGTTGGGGTGTGAGCCACCAGGCCCAGCTTGTTGCCCTTTGTTAAGCATTAACTCCTCTAGGAAGTCTTTTCTGATTAAAATAAAGCCATGTCATCCTCAAATGTCCTTGGTACTTTGTACTTTCTTCTGAGAATTTACAAGGTGTATATGCTCAGAGGCAGATTAACATTAACACCATGACCTTAACGAGGTTTAAACTTCCTGGTCCCTCACTTGCTCAGGCTTCTGTGGGTGCTGGGGGTTACAGGGAGTTGAAAGGTGACCTAAGTGGGAGGAGAAGCCAGGTTGTTACCAGAATGTATTTATATGAAAGCATGTGATAAATTGCTTATAGGCTTACATCTGTAATCCTAGCACTTTGGAAGGCTGAGACAGGAGGAGCACTGGAGACCAGGAGTTTGAGGCCAGCCTGAGCAACATAGCGAGACCCCATCCCTACAAGATAATTTTTTAAATTAGCTGGGCATGGCAGCACATACTTGTGGTTCTAGCTACTCAGCAGGCTGAGTGAGGCAAGAGGATCTCTTGAGCCCACGAGTTTGAGGTTGCAGAGAGCTATGATCATGCCACTGCACTCTAGCCCAGTTGACAGAGTGAGACTCTGTCTCAAAAAATAAAAAAATAAATTGACTAAAGAGATATCACAAGAAAGGGATCTGAATCTCCAAGACTTTGGTAGTTTGTAGTGATTTATTTTCTCACTGTGAATATTCATTTTCATACCTAATTTGGTATTCCTAATTTTGTACCCCCAATTCCTTTTTTGCTTAAAGAGGCTCCCAAATCCCAAATCACCACACCCAGCTAATTTTTCTATTTTTTGTGGAGATGGGGCGGGGGTCTTGCTCTTGTTCAGGCTAGTCTCAAACTCTTGGCCTCAACAGATCCTCCCACCTCAGCCTCCCAGAATGCTAGGATTACAGGCATGCACTACTGCACTCAACTAGAAACCTTTTCTACTGGACAGAAATTGTTTGCAACTTATAAATCTTTTACGATCTAACTTTAGAGTCTGGGACCAATCATTACTAGATGACAAGTCAAATATAAGTTACGAAGCGTCTGGTTGGTAATGAGTTATCTCAATTGATTGTTCGCAATTATAGATTGAATTCCTTGTTCTACTCTTTCCCGTCGTTCACTACTGCACTTGACTAGTCTTTAAAAAGATTTTTTTTTTAAATAAGAAAAAAGTTACAAAGGGTCTGATACTCTTAAGGTAGGCTTATGAAACAATGATCTATTTTAATATATTTAATATGTTAAGCAAGAAAAATGACAATGCATTAAACATAAAACCCAAGCTTCCTAACAATTTCCTAAAGCACCATTAAACAATCTGTTAGGTTGGAAAATGCTCCATGCCGCCAAGCAGTTAATGTGGTTGCAAACAATGGTTGTTTTGCAGGCAGCCATGACTGTCTTAGTACCAGCAACATTTTTGAGGCGGAACCCTGTTGTTGACATTTGGTATAATTTTCAAGACAATATATGTGAGATTCTGATATTCTACCAATTGTATCTGAAATATAACTCAACACTTTTCCTCAAAAGTGTTTTGGGAATGTAAATGTAAAGTTTTCCTTATGTTAACATTGGCTGAAAAAAAATTGAGAAATACGTATGTTCTAAGAAATTTAAAACTAAAAGGCAATCACAGGAAAACACCAGACACATTTTTGCAGAGTGCCTCTTTGGTGTATTAGTGTATTTTGAAAATTCTTCTATCTACTCTTGTGTTCTCCAACAGACAATTTCTCTCCCTGGAGGCAAATGGTGTTTTCTGTGTCATATACACAAATATTGTTCCAGAAATACTCTCTATATACACAAGTAATATATACCTTGAAAAATGCTGAATGTTCTAATTTCTGTTGCTTCTGGGTTTTGGAAGCCCCAAAGGCCTGAAACAAAATAGTGGGTGCCAGGGCCTCTCATCTTCATACTTACATGGTAAAGCAGGGACTTCACTAGACCATCTGTGTCGAACATGAAAAAGGAGCGAGTTTCCAAATTCACTTTGTGACCTTGGCCTATTATCCACTTTGAGATAATGCGAGAGAGGGCTAAGAATTCATTAGGGGTCATTGAAGTAATGACATTTGGGGAGAGAAAGTTATTACTGGCCTGTGCAATTCTGTCCCCCCTCCCCCTGCTCCCCACCAACTCTGGGAGAACACAAGAGGGGGATGTTCCTTCTCTTCTACTCAAGCGAAGGGTGTTTCAATAAAACCACCCAGAAAGCTTGATACGCACAGCTGGAGCTTGGGGCATAGGAATGGTGTCTGTCTGTGCTGGGGGAGGTCTAAGTAAAGGCTGATGGAAGGACTGGCTGGGGCTGACTTAGCAGGAAGGGGTCTTCATTGGGTGCAAGCTATGCTTCCTCACACCTCAGGGACAAATGTGTGCTTCTCAGACTCCATTAGATGAGGTCCTCACAGAAAAGAGCTGTCTGTAGGTTGTCTTTAATGGGATCCTCGGACACTGTCCAGGAACTCCTGAGAGGTTAAGATCCCCTTGCTCCCGAAAGAAGCATCTTCTGTGGGAAGCACTGGGGATGAGGGAGATTGAAAACCCATCTCCAAAAAGAATCCACAAAGGCCCCCTGTGAGAGAAACGACCAGCATTTGTGATCTGCTGTACCTAGAGGGCACCTGTACTAGCCAAGGATGTTTTTGAGCCTTTGACCTCTGTCGTTCCAACCCTTGAGGGTCCCGAAATTATTACTAGTGACAGGTGTGGGGAGGAAGAGTGAGAGAGAGGAAGCAGGCTGTCTTCTCTTTTCCCACTGCAGAAGCTTGAACTGGGGTGGGAGGAAGTTTTAAATCAAATGACATTTGAAGTTTCATGATTATTAGGCTGGACTAGACTCTAGAATATTCCTGAATGACCTGAAAATCTTTGGAACCTGCCCGAGATTCCATCCGGGAGCAGAAAATAACAGGTTGGGAAGGGGCAGTAGGAGAGAGACTTGAATTGCTTCCTGCTTGTATCTTATCATTTCCAGCTTGTTTGCTGTATCACCATGATGGTGGGTCAGTGAGGCCCAACCTGCTGGCCAGTGCCATGCTCAGCCCTGAAGGGTTACCAGACAAAGCACTTCCGTCTTCCATGTGATGAGCAGGCATCCAAATTCTTGGTTTGCCATTGTTGAACACTCTTCCCAAATATCACCAATACCGCCTGTTGATAAGACACAGCTGACTTTACTGCTTATCGTGGTGAGAGAGCATACCCCAAAGAGAACTTTGGTGTGTCTTGGAAGGGGGAAGGCAAGGTGGGAATTGAGAATGGAAGCTTGGTTTCCGGTGGGAATTTCACTGTGGGCACTTGATGAGGCCTGGGTAGGGATCATGATGTAAATTGTTTAGGGTAGGTGGAAACAGCAAGGAGAGCATTTGAGGCACAGGGGAGTGAAAGAGTCAGGGCGTAAACTGTCTGTAGAGGCCACTGGAGAGTGAATGCCTCTTTCCTGTAGTTCCTCAATGAAGAATCCAGACCAGAGTCTCCTGAAACAGTAGAGTTGTAGCAGTGAAGGTAATGGAATAGTAAAGCCATGTTAATGTAGACAGTGAGCTGTGTATGTGTGTGGGGGTGGTGGTGTTAGGTAGCTTCAGTCCTCAATGTATTTACATTTTTTAAAATCCTCCCTCATTTTTTTTTTTTTTGAGACAGGGTCTCCCTTTGTTGCCCCAGTTGGAGTACAGTGGCACGATCACAGCTCATTATAACCTCAAACTCCTGGGCTCAAGAGAACCTCCCGCCTCAGGATCTTCAGTAGCTGGGACTACAGGTGTGCACCATGATACCTGGCTAATTTTTTTATTTTTGTAGAAATAGGATCTCACTATGTTGCCCAGGCTGGTCTTGAACTCCTGGCCTCAAGAGATCTTTCCACTTCAGCCTCCCACAGCACTTGGATTACAAGCCTGAGCCACTGTGCCTGGCCCCCAACTTGGTTTTTTTTTTCTTCCTTTTTTTTTACATGACTATGGATCAGTGAGTGCCACCCTGCTGGCCAGTGCCATCCTCTGCAGACCAGGGGCAGACACTCAGTGAGGGCTGCAGCTCTTTCCTTCTCTGAGTGATGATATAGGGGAGGACAAGATCACCTCCTCACCCCCCTTAGCTCTACGTGGTCTCTCTGGCTGGATCTAGAAACCAAATTGTCACAGGCTGATTAATGAGAAAAGCATACAAATTTTATTAGTTTCGTATACACATAGGGATACTCACAAGAGAGTGAAATCCAGTGAAGTGGCCAGAGCAAGATACTTTTAGACTTAGACAAAGAATGATAAATTTGTGAAGAAATGACAGGACAAAGGAGATCTGGCTAGGGAGTAAATTCTAGGGGAGTCACTAGGAGATACATGGGGGATTGTGAAGCTAGAGGAAAATAAGTGTTACTTCGGGACGTTTACTCATTCGGGTCCATTGCAGCCCCCAATTCCCTGTCTCTGCTGATATTTTCTCACACTGGTACAGGAATGCTGCCCCTCCGAGAGGAATCTTTATGGCTTACTGCACGCAGGAGGACAGGTCAGCTAGCCCTTTCTGAAACTACAATTTCTCCAATGTTTTCAACTCAAAATAATCAATACGCCAATTCAGTATATTTTGGGATGGCATACCCTTCACTCCTTCAATAGGCAGGCATCCAAATTCCCACTAAGGAAATAGATCTGGGTCAGGCATCATAGGGGACTCAAGATAGAAGAGAACAGAGCTCCGGCACCTGCAGGGAAGGACTGAGAGAAGAAAGGGAGTCCGGGTGTGCACAGTCAGTGTGAGCAAGAGCAGCCTCGACCTCTGAAGCTTCTTGCTGGGACTGGTGCCTCTGCCTGTCCTGGCATCCAGGTCACATTTATGGATCCTTTTACCTGTCTCTGGATCCAGCAGGCAGTTGGCATCTGGTATCCAGGAGGTAGGACAGTGCATCAAAAAGAAGTCTGTATCCATTCATGCAGTACTCATTGCAGTGCAAACTGCTGCAGTCTTTCTGAAGGGCAATTTAGCCAGCTATAGTAAAAGTCTTGTAAAATTTATACTGTACAAGAGGATTAGGTTCAGCTTCAGGAACTGAGACCTAAAATAGCAATGATTTAAACAGGATGGAAGTTTATATTACTGTCGTGTAAAATTCCAAGTGTGGTCTAGAGTTGCTACATGTTTTAGCTCCAAGAAGGACACAGATTCCTTCCAGCTCAATTATGAATCAAGATGAGAGAACCACTGTCCAGGCAACAGGATGGAGTGTATCCAGGGAAGGATGTGACCAAAGAGGAAGAGGGTCAAAGGGCACATAATACCTGTCTGTAAGAAGGGGACCTGACGGCTGCCACGTAAGAGTTTTGCTCACATCTCTTTGAGAAGGTCTCGATCACATAGCGACTCCTAGCTGCAAGGGACGCTGGGAAATGCAGTCTGTTTCTTACGGCCATATATCTGACCAAAAATTTTGCAGGAAGGGGGAAAGAATTTTGAGGAACAATCAATACTGTTCTGTGTCTAGCTTATTTCACTTAATAATATATCTTGATGATGATTCAATATTAATACTTAAAGAGATTCCTTACTTTCATTTTTTTAAGGCTGAATAACACTCCACTGTAAAGTTTCCAAATTTACATTATTACAAATAATCACTGTTAGATTTGTTCCAGGTGGGAATCCAGAAAATATCATAAAGCCCGTGAAACAAAAGCTGCAGGAGTCTGGAGAGTCCAAGATTATAACACTAACTTCGACCACAGACAGCTGCAGCAATGCTAGCATTCCTATCCCCCCAGATAAGGATGAAGTTTATCCCTCCCTCTCTCTCCTGATAAGGGCCAAAGCTACCCCCTCCCCTATCTCTCCAGGTGTTACTCACTGCTCCCCACTCCAGAAACCCTCTATAAAACCCAAGGCTTTCCCCTGCCCTGGAGTGGATGCTTTTTGACCTCTACTCATCTGCACCCAGGTGCTCAAAATAAACATTTTAGTACAAATGAGGCTTTGTGTCTCTCTCTCAGCTCTGGACCTAACAATCACCACAACGAGTAACCTTGTGCATAGGTAGTTTCACTCTCTTTCTCTCTCACACGCGTGCACGCGCGCGCACACACACACACACACACACACGACTATATTTGTAGGACAAATTACCATATATGGGGTTGCTGGAAATTTGTAATTTTGGTAGATTATTGCCAAATTGTCCTTACTAGAGTTACAGCAATGAAAATCTCAATATTAATAATAACCCTTTCCAACATAGCACTTTATCAAAGTTTTTTTTTTATCTTTGTCTACTATCTGATAGTTAATATACAATTTTCAAATAAGCCGGGTGCCATGGCCCATACCTGTTCTTGGGAGACTGAGACAGGAGAATCACTTGAGACCAAGGCTATAGTACACTATGATCACACCTGTGAATAGCCACAGCACTACAGCCTGGGCAACACAGTAAGACCCCATCCCTATCAGGAAGAAAATTAAAAACAGTACTATGATTAAAAACTTTTGAAGAGTAACAGAACATGCAGCACCAAAATATGCCACTTTGCCACGAGGATTATTTTGAGCTGAAGTCAACTGAGAAGGCTCTCTACCTAAGAGCAAGACATAAATTTGTAAAGGTGTCCTCCCACCCACCCTCCAGGACAAAAGTTAATCACTGGAGACAACTCTTGACCTTTAGCCCAGAGATGGCACCAGAAAAATCTATGTCATATGCTTTACTAACTAGCCCTTATCTTCTATTAGTTCTGACACATATTTACCTTTCCATGAAGGTGAGGTTCTAAGGTTACCCCTAGAAGCTCAAAGTCCTTTTCCTTTGTCTTATCACTTCTCTAAAAATCTATTGTTCTTCTTCAGGATGCTATATAAGCCCGAGTTCTAACCACACTTTTGAGTTACTCATCACTGAGAGCTCTCATGAATGCCTGAAGCATACGATAATAAACTTGTTTGTTTTCTTCTTGTTCATCTGTCAGTTTAATTTTATAGGGCTGCAGCCGCAGAACCAAGGATGAATAGAGAGAAAAAGGAAATTTTTCCGGTCTACGGTTCTCACATATATCTTTGCACCCTTCACTGCTTATCTCTAAAAGATGAGAGCCTAGAGAGGAATTATCAGATCAAAAGGGGTGCAAAATTTTAAACTCTTAATCCTCATTGCCAAACTATCAGGAAGATATGCTAATTTTCTCATTTCCATCTAACAAAACTTGAAAAAAGATTACTTAGATAGATTGTAGAGAGGTAAAGTGCAGTAGGTAAGGAAGGTAACCTTTAACACACTGGAGTTTGTGTTGGAGTCTTTTAGATTCTCTGAATAGCATTGATTTTTTTTTTTAAATCAGTTGGCTAACTTGGCTGAATACAAACAGTAAACACTGTTTCCCCCTGCAGTGAGTGGCAGCTTAAATTTCAGTTCAGTTCTTTGAACCTTAGCTGGGCAGCTTGGAGTTGGCCTCACATGTGCATGGTTCAGGGGTCAGCCAGAGGTTTGGTCAAGAATTTATTCCGCCAGGTTGGAGTCTCTCCTCTTTCTTGGATTTCTCATCTCAGTTTCCAGCTGCTGTGGTTGCCCTGAATTCTGTCCTTGGGTTCTTTGAACTAGTAAAACTGCACATGTTCGATCCTTAGCCTTGGTACAAAATGGGGTCTGCCCTCATTCTAAAGCTCCCCACCCAACTTTAGAAGTTGCTTTTTTGGGTTTCTCTCCAGCACCTTCAGGTTGCTTATGGGTCTTTTTTGGAGGGCGGAGGTCCAGAGTTTATGGTTGCTACCTGCAGCAGAGTTGGCATCGTAGGAGCTCCTTAGCCGAGACTAGAAGTATAATTTTCAACGTCTCTTATCCCCTTTTCTACATTGTTTTTCTCTTTAGCACTTATCTGTATCTTACATACTATAATTACTTTTTCCTTCTGTTTCTTTTGTCTCTTCCCTCCTGGCATGTAAACTTTGTGAGGGCCTGATTTTTGTCTGATTAGTTCATTGCTATATCCCCAGTGCCCAGGCGCAGCGTGGCAGGGCTGATATCAGAAGTATTTAACAACCAGTAAGGTGTGGCTATCAAAATAGATACCCAGCCAGTGAGAAACATTCCTGCATGTCAATACCAGCATAATCCATAACAGTGATTTGAGCTGAATATCGGCCCCACAGAATAGGTGCTAAATGAATGAGTTGAGTCATTTTTTGTCCATGTAGGCAAGTGTTTTTTTGAAAGCGTGGAGGTTCTATGAAGTGTTTTCTGAAAGCATGGAGGGTCTATGAAGTCCTATATTCTTGTTACAGATGAACACAGTTGCCTTTCTAAAAATACAGAATCATCTCCTGTTTTCTTTTAAAAATTGATGTGAAATTTATATAACATAAAATGAACTGTTTGAAATTATACAGTTCAGTGCATTTAGTACATTCATAATGTTGTGCAACCATCCCTTTTTATCTTGTTCCAAAACAATTTCATCACCTCCAAAAGAGACTCTGTACTGATTAAGTAGTCACTCCCTGTTCTCCCTTACCCCCAGCCCAGGCAACCACTAATCTGCTTTCTGCCTTTGCAGATTTACCTGTTCTGGATACTTAATATAAATGGAATTATGCAATATGTGACTTTTGCTGAATATTATGTTTTTGAAGTTCATCCAGGTTGTAACATGTATCAATTCCATTTTATGGCTGAAGAATATTCTATTATATGAATATGCCACATTTGTTTATCCATTCGTCTGTTGAAGGATATTTGGGTTGTTTCCACTTTTTGGCTTTTGTGAATAGTGCTGCTATTAACATTCATGTACAAGTATTTGTCTGAATACCTGTTTTCAATTCTCTTGGATACATACCTAGGAGTAGAATTGCTGAGTCACATGGTAATTCTAGGTTTAATTTATAGACAAACCATCAAACTGTTTTTCACAGTGGCCACATCATTTTACATTCCCACTAGCAATGTAAGAGGGCTCCAATTTTTCTATATCCTTGCCAACACTTCTTTTCCTTTTTTTTATTATAGCCATTCTCATGGGTGTGAAATGCTATCTCATTGTGGCTTTAATTTGCCTTTTTGTAGTGACTAATGATGCAAACATCTTTTTATGTGCTTGTTAGCCATTTGTATATCTTCTTTGGAGAATGTCTATTCAAGTTCTTTCCCATTTTTGAATTGGGTTATTTGTCTATTTGTTGTTGAGTTGTAAGAGATATATATTTTTAAAATATATTCTGGATATTAGGCCTTTATCAGATGTATGGTTAGCAAATACTTTCTGCCATTCTGTAGGGGTCTATTCACTTTCTAGGTAGTGTCCTTTTATGTTTTAAATTTTATGAAGTCCAATTTATTTTTTCTTTGTGCATTTGGTGTCATACCTAAGAATTTATTGTCAAATTCAAGATCCTGAAGATATACTCCTATGTTTTCTTCTAGGAGTATTATAATTTTAGCTCTTACATTTAGGTCTTTGATCCATTTTGAGTTAACTTTTACATATGTTGTGAATAGTGGTCCAACTTCTTTCTTTTGCATGTGTACATCCAGTTGCCCCAACACCATTTGATGAAGAAATTGTTCTTTCTTCATTGAATGGTCTTGGCATCTTCTCAGAAATCAATTGGCCATAGGTGTATGGGTTTATCTGCAGGGTCTCAATTCTATTCTATTGGTTTATATTCTATATCTATGTCAATATCACAGGGTTTTGATTACTATATCTTCATGGTATGTTTTGAAATCAGAAAGCGTGAGTCATCCAATTTTGTTCTTTTTAATGATTGTTGTGAGTATGCCAGGCCCTTTGCAATGCCATATGAATTTTAGAATTGGCTTTTCCATTTCTGCAAAAAGGCCATTAGGATTTTGATAGGGATTGCATTGAATCTGTACATCACTTGGGGAGTATTGACATCTTAACAATATTGAATCTTCCAACCCATTAACATCGGATGCCTTCCAGTTTATTTAGGTCATCTTTAATTTCTTTCAGGAGTGTTTTGTAGCTCTCAGTGTATGAGTCTTGTACCTCCTTTGTTAATTTTATTCCTAAGAATCTTATTCTTTTTAATGTTATTATAAATGAAATTATTTCCTTAATTTCCTTTTCAGGTCGTTCATTGCTGGTGTATAGAAATACGACTGACTTTTATGTGTTGATCTTGTGTCCTGAAATTTTACTGAATTTCTTTGCTAGTTCTAGTAGGTTTTGTGTGTGTGTGTGTGTGTGTGCACGTGTGTGAATTCCTTGAGATTTTCTATATAAGGGATCATGTCATCTGTGAATAGTTTTACTTCTTTCTTTCCAATTTGGATGTCTTTTATTTCTTTTTCATACCTAATTGTCCTGACTAGCATTTCCTACATAATGTTAAAAAGCAGTGGTGAAAGTGGGCATCCTTGTCTGGTTCCTGATCTTAGGGAAAAAACTTTCAGTCTTTGACCAGTGACTATGACCTTAGCTGTGGGTTCTTTCTTATATATGGCCTTTGTCATGTTGAGGAAGCTGTCTTCTATTCCTATTTTGTTGAGTATTTTTATCATAAAAGGATATTAGTTTTGTCAAATACTTTTTCTGGCTCAATTGAGATGATCATGTGTGTATTTTAACCCTCATTCTATGACTATGATGTTGCCATTGTGTTGATTGATTTTCATATGTTGAACCATCCTTACAATTGCTGAGAGAAATCTCAGTTGGTCATCTGTATAATCCTTTTAGTTAATTATTGGTTTTGATTTGCTAGTATTTTGTTGAGGATTTTGGCATCAATATTCATAAGGAATATTGATCTATAGTTTTCTTTTTTGTAATATTTTTGTCTGATTTTGGCATCAGGTAATGTTGGCTTTATAGAATGAGTTAGAAGGTTTGCCTCCCCTTATATATTTTTGGGAAATATTCCTTTAAATATTTGACAGAATTCACTACTGAAGCCTTCTGGTTCTGGGCTTTTCTTTGTTGAAAGGTTTTTGACTACCGATTCAATCTCTTTATTTGTAATAGGTCTTATTCAGATTTCCTATTTCTAGTTGCGGTTTTGATGGTTTGTGTATTTCTAGGAGTTTTGCCATTTCATGTAGGTTATCTAGTTTGTTGGTATTCCATTGTTCATGGTATTCTTTTATAATGCTTTTTATTTCTACAAGATCATTAGTAATAGTCCTGCTTTTATTTCTGATTTCAGTAATTTGAATTGTTTCTCTTTTTTTTTCTTAGACTAACTAGAGGTTTGTCACTTTTGTTGATCTTTTCAAAGAATCAGTTCTTGGTTTTGTTGATATTCTTTATTCTTTCTTTATTTTCCGTTTCATTTGTCTCTGTGCTAATTTGCTTCCTTCTGCTAGTTTTGAGTTTAGTTTGCTCTTGTTTTGGCTCCTTATGGCATAATGTTAGGTTATTGATTTGAGATGTTTCTTCTCTTTAATATAGAGGTCTTATCCTTTTTGCACAGACTAAACATTTTTTATCTTTTTCTTCCAAAGAACCCTTTGGTATTTGATGAACTTTTTCTGGAATTATTTCAATGTTATTCATAGTATAACATCTATGACTTTTTTAGATTCCCTGTGAATGAGCAGTGACATAAAAATACATTTTAAGTACCAAAGGTCTATGTTTCTAAACGTCTTGGAATTGCCTGATAGTAACAAAATAAACAGCATCATGGTGGGAGGTGAGTGGTAGGGGTACGGTAGCTTCTGGAGTATGTTTGTTGTACTAGACGGTTTTGGGGGTGTTTATGCCTTTCCTAATCTCTCCAAAAAATTATCTCCAGACCATGGTTATATCCTTCCTGAAATAACCTTCAGAAAAGGGTCTTAACATGTAGCTTATCCTCACTGAGTAATGACTTTGGACAAGTCATTGAATATCTCGGAGCCTCAGTTTCATCATCTGTAAGATGTAAGCCCTTCCTATTTTATAGGGTTGCTGTGAAAGTGCTTAAGAGATAAGAAAACAGTTAATGCATGCAGATATAACACTTTCCTGCCTCTGAGCCCAGGCGTAACTGCTGAGCCAGATTAGAGGCTCTCAGGCTACACCTGAAAGGCCCATTAGCCTGGAGCCTACTTTCCACCGTTTAAATATGTTTACAGAGAGAGCTCTCTGCTGGGAAACCAATGGGGAATTTCGAGTCATCTGGAAACTTCAAAAAGAAGTGAATGTGTATACACAGTATAATGTATATAGACTGTCATAAATTGCTTTACCTTAAAATTCTTTCGCTCTCTCACACATTAGCTCGTATGATATTTTGGGACAATTACTTGAGAGACCTACCAATTTGGGAACATGTAAAACCATCTTCTTGGCTACTTCCAGTAACCACATGCCAGTCTCCACCATAACTGTGGGTCAAGGAGATCTTGCTTCAGTTCAATCTCTAGAATACCACAATTGTAGTCTTTTAGATATGGAAGTTTATAAACTTTAACTTCTCACTCTGTATTACACACACACGCACAGCTAAAAGAATTAAAGTGGACCATTCAAGGTTAAAAACCCAGGTCTCAGGCCGGGTGCGGTGGCTCATGCCTATAATCCTAGCTCTCTGGGAGGCCGAGGTGGGCGGATCGTTTGAGCTCAGGAGTTCGAGACCAGCCTGAGCAAGAGTGAGACCCCATCTCTACTAAAAATTGAAAGAAATTATCTGGACAACTAAAAATACATAGAAAAAATTAGCCAGGCATGGTGGCACATGCCTTTAATCCCAGCTACTCGGGAGGCTGAGACAGAAGGATCGCTTGAGCCCAGGAGTGTGAGGTTGCTGTGAGCTCGGCTGACGCCACAGCACTCACTCTAGCAAGGGCAACAGAATGAGACTCTGTCTCAAAAAAAAAAAAAACAAAAAAAACTCAGGTCTCAGCTGGGCACAGGGGCTCATGCCTGTAATCCCGACATTTTGGAAGGCTGAGGCAGAAGGATCGCTTGAGGCCAGGAGTTTGAGGCTAGCTTGGGCAACATAGTGAGACCCCATCTCTACAAAAGTAAGAAAAATTAGCTGGCTGTGGTGGTGTGCACCTGTAGTCCCAGCTACTTGGAAGGCTGAGGTAGGAGGATCACTTGAACTCAGGAGTTCGAGGCTGCAGTGAGTTATGATTGTGCCATGGTACTCCAACTTGGGTGACAGAGTGATACTCTGTATCAATAAACAAACAAATAAACAAACCCAGATCTCAAGGTGAGAGGACATGAGGCTTTGATACTGGTGGTCTGATATCTGTGTAGGAGTCAGGCTGTGGCTTGGAGTAGTAAGAACCTATCTTTTTTTCACAATAGTCAATGGGAAAAAATACACATTTATGAAAATAAAATAAAGCAGTTTTGTTGAGTCACAGAGAAAAAGATATATTCTTATCACTTAAAGATTGTTTTCCTTATTGTTGGAAAAATATCAAGGAAAAAATTGTCACAGCTTTCATTTAGACCAAATGTTAATGTCAGGCCATGTGTGCTAAATAGTAACATGTTTTAGTTCCTTAAGACTATAAAGGACAAAATTCCCTATTCCGAGTAATGTATACACAGTAGAAATTTACTTCTCACAGTTCTGAAGGGTTGGAAGTCCAAGTTGAAGGTGCTAAAAGATTTCATGTCTGGTGAAGTCTTGCCCTCTGCTTTATAGATGGCTCCTCTTGCTGCGTCCTCAAATGGTAGAAGGGGAAAGGCAGCTCCCTTTGATTTCTTTTACATTTATAGGAACAGAACCTTCATGACTTAATCATTCCCCAAAGGCCCTACTTCTTTTTTTTTCTCTTCTTTTTTTTTTTTTTAGAGACAGAGTTCTGTCTGGAGTGCAATGGTACAATCATAGCTAACAGTAGCTTTGAATTCCTGGATTCAAATGATCCTCCTGCCTCAGCCTCCCAAGCAGCTGAGAGTATAGATGTGCACCATCACACCTGGCTATTTAAAATCTTTTTTTGTATAGATGAGGGTCTCACTATGTTGCCCAGGTTGGCTTGAAACTCCTGTCCTCAAGGGGTCCTCCCGCCTCAGCTTCCCAAAGTGCTGGGATTACAAACATGAGCCACTACACCTGGTCAGTGACTCTTCCTTTCACTTGAACACTTAGAGGCCATTGTAGGGTTATTAATTGGCCTAATTTCAATATTGTTGTGTCAGGGAATAGGAAGGCCCGAAGAGAGGGAGAGAGATGAGGGAATAGCCTGTCTGTGGAGCAATCAGAACACACAAAACATTTATCAACTAAGATCACTGTCTAATATGGGAATGGTTCATGGCACCCCAAAACAAACACAATAGTAACATCAAAGATCGCTGATCATTGATTACCATAATAGATATAATAATAATGAAAAAGTTTGAAATATTGTGAGAATTATCAAAATGTGACATAGAGACATGAAGTGAGCACATGCTGTTGGAGAAATGGCACAGATAGAGTCACTCAACACAGTGTTGCCACAACCTTCAATTTATAAAAAACACAGTATCTGTGAAGTGCAATAAAGCAAAGTGCAATAATATGAGGTATGTTTGTAGTTGCATAATTGTTCCAAGTCAGCTGTTTGTTCTGGTCCAACATTGATCAGAAGTTCTAAAACGATTTTGCTGGAGTGAGGAGTGACTAGTGGGGTGCATGAGAACCCAGAATATCTAATAACATGTAATAGAAATCTGGAGGTTGGTACTTCAAGGACTTGTGTGGCAGCACCACGGATATCAGGAAGCCAGACTCCATTTGCCTTTTTGTTCTACTCTTCTAGCTTAAGGCTTCTATTCTGAAGGTATTACCTCATGGTCCAAGAGGGCTGCAGCAGCTCCAATCATCACATGTTTTAGACAGTGGGAAGGAGGAAGGGCAAAAGAGGAAAGGGGAACATGCCCCAGTTGAGTCATTTACCTTCAAACATATTTCCTCAAAGTGAAATATATTTCACTGGCCAGAATTTAGTCATACCTGCCATTCCTAATTGTGCAGAAGTCCTTTGAAATTAGTCTTTGAGCTAGGCAGTATGCTGCTCTTTATAAAATCAGGTTGTCTTACTAATGGAGCCAGGGGAGAATAAACAGGGGGTGATAATGAACTGCCTCTGCCACAGATAACCTATTTATTCTTATTGGTCTTGTTTTTAAATCTTCAATGCTCTGCCCTGAGATTGCATGTTGCCGAAGTTACTCTTTGTGTTTTTGTTCTCTTCCTTGGGTCTCACTTTCTTCATCCGAAAAAATGGTGTTACTCTAAAAAGATGTTGTGAAAATGAATAGGAAAGTGACTGGAAAGATTTTATATATATGAAAAAAGTGAATAAACAAGTGTTGCGTAGGGCCGGGCGTGGTGGCTCACGCCTGTAATCCTAGCACTCTGGGAGGCCGAGGTGGGCGGATCGTTCTGAGCTCAGGAGTTCGAGACCAGCCTGAGCAAGAGCGAGACTCCGTCTCTACCAAAAATAGAAAGAAATTAATTGGACAGCTAAAAAT
>CAUYSK010095993.1:0-44499 GCA_963575035.1 Avahi laniger | reverse complement strand
ATGGGCACTTGGGTTGTTTCCACATTTTTTCAGATTTCTATTTGTTTTCATTTTGCATCATTTTACTTCACGTGTGTTTATGTTTTATAACCACCTCAAATATTCTCTAGAAGCTGGCGGATTATAAGTCTATAATGGTTTTACTAAGTCAATTTATTTGGTTACTAACACCCTGTTGGTGAGATCTAGCTCCAGGATTTGAACCTTCTAAGGAGAACTGACCTCTGCCCTGGTCTTTGACCATAAACTCAATATTCAGCTTTGGGCATACATGCAACAGTGGGGCTGAGGGAAATGGTGGATGGTTCCCTATAGAAATAGACATCCTCCTTGTAACAGATCCTACTGTTGGGTAGCAGATCTCTGGAACACTGTGTTGAGTAGATACCAAAAGCAACAGTGCACACTAGCTCAGCAAAAAGAGAACATATGATTGTTAAAATGCAAATGTTTTGGGATAATGCTGGTTTTAGTTTGACTGGGGTTCATACAATTTCACCAGGACCTGGATTGTCTCTGTCTCAGCTCTGCTCTCTTTCACGTGTTGAGTTTAGGCTTAGATTCAAGTTCTAGCAAGATACTGGTAGTAGCTTCAGTCTACAAGTTTTCAGGATCAGCCTTGAGATTCTTTCTGCCCTTTACGAAGGTCTCCGTGCATCTCATTCGCTCTGATTGGATTTTGTTATATTGCCACTTTGTTTCTTCTTCATTGTGGCCAGTGTGGTGTGAGGTTCTGGTTAGCTTAAACCATTCAGGACTCACCTCTGGAGCTAGGAGTGTGTATTTTACTTCATTTGTGTGACTGAGAATGAGAAAAGGGTGGTTTCAAAAAATTAATGGTATTGTTTCTTCTGGAAGAAGGTGAAAGGACGCTGTGGGGAAAAATAAATAGGTAAACAATGCTGGGACCATCCCAGGATCAGTTATTTCCCTGCTGTATCCCTTAATAACAGCAGACGGTGGCTCCAGCCTCCAGCTTCTGTTGGCCCTTCTGACACCATCTGTGCCTGAGCCATTGCCTCGAGTTCTTCACCCTCATTGTTTCTAGACACATAATTAGAGTTAGATTACACATATTTCAGAGGACAGTTGCAAAGTCTGTCCCAGAGGGAAATAGTTTATACTCTAAAATAATGGCTAGATTTTGCTAGTTTACATAAGCAGAGACCTGGAAAATAGTCTGGGAATGATTTATAAGGTGACAGACCAAGGAGTATTGTCTGCAACAGTGAATGCAGCTGAATTAATCCATAGGTTGCCGGTTAGTTGATTGAAACCTGAGCTTAGTGAAGTTGAGATATTCAAACTTCCTTGACATAATCTAGAGAAAAGAATCAAAATGCTTAGGGAAATAAAAATGTTGAGTTTTATCTTGGGCAACTTTCACACTTATTCAGCCGCACCCTGAAAGGGTCCAGGATGCACTTCCTTAATTATGGTATTGGTACGAACATCAGCCCCAGGTCACCATAATTCTTGAGTAGCCCTGCTGTGGCCATCTGTAGGCTGGGAGGTGCTGTCACTGAGGAGGTTCCTGGTGTCAGTGGCATTGATGGAATTATGAAATAGCAGACGTCATCCAAACTGCCAGAGATAAAGAGGGCATCATTACCATAATAAGCAGCAAAGATGAAGGGATCATCAAAATGTTTTAACCTGCAGAAATCTTTGGCAGTGCTTGGGTGATCACAATGTCCCTAGGAATGAAATAGATAGATAAACTATTAAAATTCTACTTAATTTATATACAGGAAGAACTAGAATCCAGTGGTCAGAAACTTGGATAGAGGTGCCAAAATGAAGAATCCTGGTCTCCCACCAGTTTTAAGGTCAAAGCCAGTTTATAGGCCCAGAGCTCTTGATTGCAGGGAAGACTGGCTTCTCTTGAGATAGGTCCCTGCAACAGTACCTACAAGTATTTCTTTGCAACTTCTCCAAGGGGATCTGAAGCTATTTACTAGGATGATTCTACATAGGAGAATGAGAATAGCCAGACCTTGCAGAAATTATTAGACACTGACTCTGATTTAATGTTAATCCTTAAGAATTCAAAATGCCACAGCAGTCCACTGGCAGAGTGAAGGCTTGGTGATAAATTAGGTCCAGAGCTGTCTCATAGTAATCCCAATGGTTCTATAGATCCTCATTATTTAACTATAAATTAAAGTTCTTTAATTTATAATTAGAATAGAGTTACTCAGAAACTCGTAGGCATACCACATTGGCTCTCTGATCTAAGAAATAAGAACTTTCATGATAAGAGATGCCAAGTAGAAGCCTCTGGAACTTGTTCTTCCTAGCAGGATAGTCAGCTAAAAGCAAAACCATATACCAAGGGAAACTACAGAAATTAAAGACTTGAAAGACGCTGAGTTGGTGATTCTGCCCATATCCCACTTAATTGGGTCTGCTTGGTTTGTGCAGAAAGTGAATGGCTGTTAGAGAATGACTATGAAATACTGTAAACTTAATCAATTGCTAACATCAATAATAGCTGCTGTCTCAGAAGTGGAATCTCTTAGAACAAATCAACACAACCCTGGAACCTGTCGCATAGCTATTTGTATAGCAAATCCTTCTAGCACTGTATTAGTTACAAGAACAACAAGAAGCTGTTCTCTTTCACCTGGAAGGGGCCACAGTACACTTTCATTGTTGCCCTCAGACTATGCCAACTCTCCTATCCTTTGCAGAGATATTCATCATCTCGATGCCACAGACTATTACACTGGTCACTGCAGGTCCTGAAAGTACAAACTACCTTAGAAGTGTTAGTATTAATAAGGCACATTAGTGCCAGAGGATAGGAGATAAATCTCATGAAAATTCAGGAGCTTACAACCTCAGTGATAGGTCCAGGGCTCCTATGATCTAGATTGTATGGGATATGTCCTTTAATGTGAAAGACAAGTTCCTGCACTGGCACCATCTACCACTAAGAAAATGAAACATTTTAGGAGCTTCTTTGGATTTGGGAAGTAACATATATCACATTTTAGTATAAGGTTCAGATCTATTAAATAAGCAAACTGAAAATTTTGAGTGGGTCCTAGAGAAAGAGGAAGCTCTGTGGCAAGTCCAGGCTTCAGGGCAAGGTGCTCTGCCACTTGGTCTCTATGACCTAGCAGGCCCAATGTCACACAAAGTTTCTGAAGGTTGATGTGTCCTCTGACAAGAATCACAGTGGAAAGCCTTGGGATTTTGGAGAAAAGTTCCTCTCTGATGCAGGTATCTATTCTCCTTTGGAGAAATAACTTCTTGCTTGTTATTTGGCTCTGCTAGTGCTTGAATGTCTGATGGTGGACTCCAAGTGGGATGTGATCTGAGCTGTTTATCATGAATTCAGTATTAATGGACCCTTCAAGTCCAAAGGTTAGGCACACATAGAAGCAATATATTATCAAGTGAAAATATAAATGCTATAAATGATCAAGCTCAAGCAAATCTTGCAGGCCCAAGTAAGCTGTAGTCAAAAGTGATTCAGACTCCTGCAGCACACAGTCCAGTTGCTTTTTCTCCTCTCTCTCCATCCACATCCACAGCATCATGGAAAATTATCTATAAACAATTAGCCCTCCCCCCAAAAAAAAACTTGAGCCTAGTGTATAGATAGTTTTGCATGATATTCTGGCACCCACAGAAGTAGACTGCTACAATTTTACTGCCTGGCTGGTTTTTGTTACTGTTCTGTTAAATATTCTGAGTCTTACCTCCACAGTGGCCCTTCTTATTTGGAAGTAGGCAGTCCATACTCTTTCATTTCTTATCTTCACCATCCTCAGCAGGTTGACTTACATTGCACAGTGGCAAGATGTTTGCTGCACTTCCAGGCATCATTCATGATCAACGCAAGAAGAAATGATAAAGGAAATGCCAGCTGCCTTCCCATTAATCAAAAAAACAGCCTTCCAGAAAACTTCTGCTTAAATCTCATTGGTCACAGCTGTGTAGTCTGACCATCTCTGCTGTGGCAGAGTATGGAAAAGTACTTAACTCTTCATCTTCTGTAGTGAAGAGTGGCAAGAGATAAGGGAGTTGCAGAGGGCAGTTGGGTCCACCAACCAGCAGTGACTTCCACAAGCATAATTCCTGGTTAACTGCTCTTAGCAGAACAGAAACTTCAGTTAATACCAATTTGATGGTGAGTACATGTGGTGCTTGTTTTTCCATTTTTGTCTTGGATGAGACAAAGGCAATATATGTAACATAAACATTTGTACCCTTGTAATATACTGAAATAAAAAAAATAAAATTAAAAAAAGAATCGAAACTTCATGGAACTCCTCCTGGGAATGCTACATCACCTTTGCACAGTAGATGCTGGCCATCTTTTTCTGCTCCAATAGACAGATACAAATTCAAATCATCTAAAAATTGTCAGGAAAGGTATAAGACACAGATTTTTTTAAATGTCATTGGTAATTTTGTGAGAAACAAGGGCATTCCTTGCAGTCTGATTCTTGCATTAAAGTTTTTGAAAGAGAGTTAAATAGGCTTGGATCAATAATGAGGTTGTACAACTTAGGCCAGGTTTGATTTCTGTCTGTGGTATAAACAGTTGATGAAAGATCAATATGTGCTTCCAGGTCTTAGGTTATCTTTACTCACATTTCCAATTAGGGGAAACAGACCTTGCAGAAAATTTTAAATTGAAGTGCCTAGGCTTGTAGTTTATCTAAAACAAAGTTGGCATCAACTTTCAGTGAGCTGATGAATCTAAACTTTGGGGGAGACAGAGGTTACCTTTTTTAGGCCATAAGTTAGGCTTGCGGGCCATACCTTCCCAATTATCTGGGTAGTGTTTTGCAAGAACCAGATTCCATAACTCAGAGCAGGTTTAAGGAAATCCTAGAAACAGAATTGATCTCAAAAGTCTTCTTCTTTGGCTTCAGGCTGTTAATTAGGTGTTATGTCACCATCCAGAGAATTCTGTATTCCACTGGGCATGGAGTGTATGTCACATTGACACAGATATAGAAACTGCATTGCACCTAGATGTCCTACATGAGCACTGTTTTGGAGGCCTTGCCATCAGTCACCTTTTCTGTGTACATATGTAGTAATATTTTTGCAATTGAAATATAGCACTCATATAAAACAGAGCACAAATCACAAATGTCCAGTTTGGTGAATTTTAATTATCTGAACATATGCACATAATCTGCACCTGGATCAGGAAACATCACATTGCTAGCACCCCAGAAGCCATGCTCTTTATTCTTCCCACTTCCTGTGAATACTTTCCCTCCAAGGGTGACCACTGTCTTGACTTTTAACAGCATAGACGTGATTCACTTGCTTTTGGGATTTATATAAATAGAATCACAAAGCATGCAATTCTCTGCGCCTGACTTCTTTCACTCAGTATTACAACGTTGGGACTCAACCATGTCCATGCACATGATTACGGTTCATTCATCCTCACTGATGTGTAATATTCCATTGTATGAACACTCCACTATTACTTTATTTATTCTTCTGTTAATGGTCATTTGGGTAGTTTCAAGTTTGAGGCTATCATGCACAATGTTGCTGTGAATAGTCTTGTATGTGCTTTTTGATGAAATTATGGGCATATTTCTGTAGGATGAAACTGATGTGTCTTGGGGTATGTGTGTGTACAGCTTCAGCAGATGCAAGCCACTTCTTTCCCAGAATCAAGACACTGTTAACTCTGGGGACTCAGAGCCAGGCCTTCCTCTGACAGCAGTAAGGTCTCTGGCTTTTGCAGGGGGGAAAAAGAGAGCTACTGACAAAAAGTATAATGAGTCCATGTCATTTTCTCACAAGCTCCTCTTAAGATTTCATGTTGTTGATTTTCCTAGATTTTTATTATTTTTAGATGTTTCCTAGAAATTCTCATTTAATCAGCCTCTTGAGTGCTCATATTGGGGACAGTCACATGTCTACCAATGTGCTGGGCACTGCTGGGTGCTTAACCTATTTTACTCAGTTAAACTTCATGTCAACCTCTGAGGAAGGTTGACTTCTTTTATAGATGTTAAAACTCATGATCAGAAAAAGGAGCTGTGGAGCAAGCACTGAGACCCAAGCCAGTCTGCTGATCTCTTTCTGTCCTTCAATTTGTTTCTCAACTTATTCTGATACCTGGATCAACAAATTTGGAATTTACTAAAAACAGAAAGATGTATCGTGTGACTCTTCTCCCAACCTCCTATCCTCTGTCATCAGAGATAGTGTGAGAAGGCCTGGAGACACTGTTGGTAGAAAGTTAAAGCTTTGAAACTGTTTGAAAATCTACAAAGTGATATCAGGGAAGAATAAGAGGAGGCTCTACAAAGCCCAGGATGTGGATGGGGTTTTGCTGAAGAGGTGAGACCACGCTTGTACAGTTCCCCGTCCCAGGTCCTGGAGCAGGATGTTGTCCTGAGCACACAGAGGATGGATTGCTCAGCTCATCCACCCATTCTTTCAATAAATACTTCGAATGATTTTCATGCCAAGTACTGTGCTAGGCCCTCAGGATACAGAGATGTGAGCTTGGTGGCTTTCCTCAAGGAGCTCACAGAGTAGTAGAGAAGGCAGGTGGTCAAGCAAATAATTGCACAAGAAGGCTAAGGCGCTGTAACAGAAATGTGGAACAGACAGGACACACAGAAGTGACCAGTGCTCTCAGGTCTTCCTGAGAGCATCTCCCCTAGGGAGAGGGGCTGAGAATGTGATTAAGAGGGATCCAAAGATGATAGGTTTAAAAATAAGTAGTGGGTGACGTGGGAGCCAGGTGTGAATGCAAGGATGAGGCAAGAGTGTAGACAGTGAGCAGGCACGAAGGCGGTAGGAGCCACAGCAGGGTTTCGGCAGATTCCTGGAGAGGGTTCTGACCTGTTCCCAGTCAGCATTACCTCTGGGAGTTAATGGAGCCCTGGTGAGAGACTGGGCTGGTGGGGGCAGCAGGCCCTGCCTTGTGGTAAGATGGGCATTTGGCCATGATGTGGTAGAGCTGCTGGTCATCCCAAAGGACCTTGGGAAACCTGCAGGACTGTTGACCATAGACAGCTGCCTGGGGCTCTAGGATGACTTTCCCAGTACTCATTCAGGTTGGGATATGGACCCTTATGAGAATTTGTCCTCCAAAGTAAAGCACTCTCTGGAGACCAGTTCTTCCTGTGCTGTGTCTAAGGCGATGCACATTGTCAGTGAAGTGAGCTTTCACACTTCCAGGGAGGAAGTTTCATGCTATCAGTAAACACAAAAGGGGTTTAGTCCTCCCAGGAGAGACTGCTGCTGGTAGAGCACTGAAAGGACTTCCTTCGTGTAGCCCCCCTCTTACCAAGTGTGCTAAGGGAATGCTGTAGCTTGAATGTGTCCCCCAACATTCATGTATCAGAAATTTGATCCCCAGTGTGGTGATGTTGGGAGGTGGGGCCTGATGGGAGGTGCCTGGGTCATGGGGGCACTGCCCTCATGAATGGATTGATTATTGCTATTATTGTAGGACTGGGGTCCTTATAAAAGGACAAGTTTGTCTCTCTCTCTCTCTCTCTCTGTTGCTCTCTCACTCTCTCACTCTCCCCCTTGCTCTTTCACCTTCTGCCATAGGATGATGCAGCAAAAAGGTTCTTGCAAGATGCTGGCAACTTGATCTCGGACTTCTCTCCCTTCATAACTGTGAGACGATAAATTTCCATTCATTATAAATTAGCCAGTCTGTGGTACTCTATTATAGCAGCACAAAACAGAGTAGGACGGAGGTTCATCCAGGGGTGTGTTAATTCCATCCAATGGAAATAGAGAATGGCATCTTTCTTGACTAAGCTCTTCCAATAAGGATGAGAAAGAGAGAGCCCAAATCTCTACTCCTGCATCTAGGGGAATGGTCTGTCTCCCATCCTCAGGATCTTGCAATGCCTGAGAAATGTACTCTGTAAGTGAAGGCAGAAGAATTTGGGATACAAATAAAAAGTCTTAGAGGATTTCCTTCTTGGCAGGATCAAGACTGGTGGCCCAGTGATCCCTGTGTTCTGGGTCTCAAAGACACAAACATCCCTTCTAGACAAAAGACATGTTTATTGACAAGAAGCCTTGTTCTTCACTCTCCCCCATCACAGATTTGGTGGAAAGGGTGTACTCAAGGCTGCCTTGGGCTAGGGGAAGTGGTGGAGGTTCTCTTACATGGACACCCATGTCTTCCTCTTCTGCTCATAATAGACCCTGACTCTTTCCAGGACTGGACACATGGTCCCAGCTGAACAAACTGCACATCCTATCCTGGGAATTATAAAATTATGGGGAAAAGAAAAAGAAAGATCGGCATGTGTCATCTGAGGTCTCCTAGTTTCTGCTGCTGCAGAGATGCATATAGCAGCCCTGTCCCTAAGACTCCAATTTTCAAGGACAGCTTTTCACTCCTCGATTCTGGGAGCTACCTCAGGATCCTCTGGCTTAATTATATATACCCACAGACTCTCCTCTCCTTCTGGTTTTGTTTTGCCCCCTACCCCCACCACTTAAGTCAGTCGAAATTGGTTTCTGTTGTTGCAGCAGAATCCTGGCCGATATAGAAATTGGTTCCAGAAATTAGTTGTAGGCAGCAGGCCCTCAGGGTATGTGGAATTGGTCATGGCCCAAATGGAATGCGTAAGTATGGAGAGAAGGAGCAGCTAGTCCAGTTACCTGCTGTGCTCACCTGAGATGACATGAGCTCAGTGAGGGTGCAGTGCTGGGGACCAAGCGCTGCTGCCATAGACCACAAAAGGGATACAACGTGGGGATGACGGGTCCTCCTGAGAGCATCTGTCAGCGTAAGCAAGTGACCTAAGCTAAACTCAAACATCAAAAATCTCTCCTTAAAATAAATAATTTTTCATTGCTTGTGGCTTTTGGGTTGATTATTGTTAGAAAATTTCAGGGATTAAATCCACTGGCTTATGAACGGCAACACTAGTTAACTTATAACCTCATCAACCAGGGATGTGGGTGGCGGGACATGTGATTCTGAGATGGGTTCATCTATGAGCACTGTAGGCCTCTTAAAACCCTCTGAAATCCTCCCCACTCTCTCCTGCCTGCAGAGGTAGCACTGACTCTCTGCCTCCATCCCATTGCTGTTCCCCGAATAGGCAAAATTTAGACTCAACATGGCCTGGAGTGTGAAATGAATAATCAGGGTACAAAAGTGAAAGTTATGCCTGGAAATAATTGCAGGTCCATCATCTTGGGAAACTTAGAGGGCATAGATTTTGAGAGTGCTTAACTAATGAGGGTGGAATATAATCTTAAATGAGGCATAATGTATTGTTACAGGTGCACCATCAGAAACTGTACCTGCCGTGTACCTGCTTGGACAGCCAGCTGAATTCCAACAGTTTGGCTCTTTTATCAGTGAAAATCTCTACTAAGGGCTGATCCAAGCTGAGTGAAACCAAAAGGCCAGAAAGCTCTGCGAAAATGTGGAGTGAGGAATTCTAAGACTTACCTTCTCGCTGTCCCTGTCATATCCCTGACAGGGCCCAAAAGAGTCTTGTATCTTCCTTGTCTTGAAGAATAGGTGGTAAGAGAAATGCCAAAATCTTTTAAAAATGCTCTTCTGATAGTCCCTTCTAGGCTAAGAATATTTGTGGATGAAACTCAGTCAAAATGGGCCACTTGTGTCCTTGGGGATGGAAGAATCCTATGTTGACATGGCCCAGGGCACAGCTAGAATCAGAGCAGTTTGGGCTCACACAATAGGCAGTTTCATAAGTGTGGTGGTCAGGACTGAGTGAATGGTCTTTCCTGCAGTGATTGTTAGCTGTGATTAATCAACCACGTCCACCCCAGGCTCAGCATCTATATCACTCAGGCTAGATTATACTGTAGTAACAAACAATCCTGACAATTCTGGTCATCTCAGTGACTTAAAATAACAAGGATTCAAATCTCATCCACTTAACACTATCTCTGACTGAGGGTCAGTTTGGGGAGACATTGGTGGGAGGTGTATGGTCATCACAGACATTTACGGCCCAGGCTGAAGAGGAAGTCACCATCTCAAATGGTGCCAGTCATAGTCCAGAGGGAAAAGGAGACCTGGAGGGACTCATACCAGCAATTCGATACTCAGCATCTAAAGAGGGACATGTGTGATTTCTCATCCGTTAGAACTAGTTATGTGGTCCCACTCAACCAGTAAGAGGCCAGGAAATGTGATCCTACTGTGCTAAAAGGTGGACAACTGAAAATATCTGGGAAACAAAACTAATTCCTGACTATCCCACTATTTTCTTGAATATCACTCAGCACCTGCAACTCCATGAGGAAGTTCTCTGTGGCTTTTTATATAACAATGGGACTATTTAGCACTTGACTTTCAGGTGGCTCCAACAGCATAGGTCAGTACCACCAAGAGGTGAATGCTATGAACTATTTCCCCACTCAGAGATGGACTGAAACACCACTGGGGAAGGACAATCCTCCTAGCAGGCCAATTTTGCCTGGAAGGACAAATGAGTGGAGGAAAGAATCAGCATAATTTCTGAGCAGTGACTGCTGGGTTGGGTGTGTGGTCAGAAGAAGCAAGACCAGAAGGTTGAGACATAGGGATGAGTGACTTGTTGAAGACTCCATTTGGAGATATATATATATCTGTACATATGTGTGCATATATATATATATATATGTATGTGTATATGTATACAGACACACACACACACACATATATATATATATAAAAGGCTGTATGGAAAGTATCCAGCCATTGTTAACATAATAAATCACATTACATAGCTCTTATATATGTATATGTGTGTGTGTGTATATATGAAGAGAGAGAGACAGAGACAGAGGAGAGAAATAATAGTACAGTAAAATTCTCTCTTTGAAGAGTACCATTCCATGGAGTTTTGACAAATGTGTGGCACTTTATTTACCACTGCCTGCTCCAAGCTATGCCCAGCGCTGGAGCTGCTGGAGCACGCAGACTTTCCCCACATTGCCCAAAGGAGACACCGTCACCTCAGCACTCTCACAGCCCATTGTGCCATAGTGTGGGATCCAGGGGTGGGAGACAAAGAAACATCAAAATGAGTGGGGTCCCAAGATAAACTATTAGCCTCACATTTGCCAGCCTCAGGCCACCACTGGGCCTGGCTTAAATAATGAATGAAGAGCCTCATTCAAGTGGCATCTGAAAATCCAGAAATGATAGAGGAGAGATGAGAGATGAGTGGAATGAAGGCTGCTGTGGGCAGCTGTGTGTGCACATGCATGTGGTGTATATGTGTGTGCACGTGTGTAGGGGACTGGGTGCTGTAGGGAGGAAGGAGGAGGAGGAGCAGGAGGAATTGGGATGATGGTGCAGAAGTCGTTGTCTCACGATAGCCTCTGGAAGGAGAAAAGAGGCTGCAAGCCCTGAGAGAGAGGGTTCTCTTGTTGGGCCATTCTGAGAACAGAGCGTAAATGGCTGATTAATGATTTAGTAATAGTGGTTTATAGATACCTGCCTTTCTACCATCAGGGCACACCCATGCTCTGGGTACCAGCCGCAAAAAAAAATAAATAAATAAAAATTGTCTCATCCTCTGGGCACACCTTCTTAGCAAAAGCTGTCATGGATAAAGATGATTCCCACTCATGTGCTTCTTCATTTCTTTATTCATTTGTTAATTCACCCTGCCTCTGCTGGGCCCTCCTCAGTGCTAGGCCTTCACTATACCTAGATGACCATGGATAGGCCTTGCCTCCCAGAGCCAGTCTCTTTGGGTTGTCGCAGCAGGGTCCAGCCCCCAGGGAAGGGACTGATGGGAATCAGACCCTACAGCCAGGCCAGGGCTCACAGCCCACGGTGGGGAAGGGGCCTTTCAACTCTTGGCTCGTTGGGTTGGGATGAACCCAGAGCCAGCTAGATGGAGAAAGCAGCCTCCATACCAGTGCTGGAGGTCAGGCCTCCAGCTTCCTGCCCAGGGATCAAAGTCATTAGAGACCCTTAAAGAAAGACCAGAGATTTCTAGACCTGTGGCTCAACCCCTGATGGGCAAGTTCTGGGTTGTTTGCTATTGGCAGTGAGGTGAGTGCCCCCTGAGCCTGCTAAGGACACTGGCATGAACTTAGCAGGCTTTTGGCAGGAAGGTTTCCTTGGTGGTGGTCAGGCCATGCACATACCCTGAAGCTGCTTCAGCTCCAGGGAGGAAAGCCTGGTACAGTACACTGGAGCCTGGGACAGCCTGCTGGAAGATCATGACATTGTGGCGTGCACTGTCTGCCTGCTCCTGAGTGGCATACATCCAGGGCGAGAAGCCAAAACAGCTGGTCCAGGTCAATGGAGATTGATTTACTTGACATGTCCATGTTATATGTCCATTGGATTTCCACAGATGGCTGATCTTCAGTTGATATCACACTAGACACAAGAAGAGTGACGAGATGGGCTGCCTGCTCAGATCCTGGCTCCTGCAGCCCTCCCTTGTAGTTGGCCTGTTTAACCCTTGCAGGTAGGCACAGCCCTGCCAGTCTCAGAGACTATGGTTAGCTCCAGGCAGGGGCTCTGTAAGGAGCCCGGGGTCTGTAATCTGTTGGCTCAGATTCTACACATTTGGATGTGGTTCCATCTCAAGTGCCCTGGATTACCAAACACAGAACTGAGGTGCTCACCTTTTCTGGGATCAGTCTCCCCCATTATCTTCATTTGACCAGATGGAAATTTGCTTTATCCTCTGTGGTAAAAGCCCTTCTGTGGGTTCCAGCTCCTCCTGATCTGTGGCAGGCCCTGATCTCTCAAATCTCTCAAGCCTCCTAGAGATTTGTCTTGCTCCTGAGCTGTGTCTTGGGCCCTGACATCTCTCAGATTTTGTTTTGTTCTCAATCTTTATTTCCTTCTCCCTTCTAATCTCCACCTGTGGGTTCCATCCCATCCCTGGACACAGCCACCAATACCCCTCAATGCTGTGCACACCTGCCAAGATCCTTTGCTTCTTCAGACTTGAACCCTGCGCCCAACCTCATGGTAAATGTCTGTCCAGACTACATCTGGGGAGGCTGTGACCACTGTACACATGCTTATCTTCCCTGCCCTCATGGCCTAGGCTCCCAGCTGCTAGTGGGTGGGTTCAGTGCTACCTGCCAGGAGAATTGATAAGATAGATCTCCTCCCACCAACTGTTACCTGCACTGATCCCACGATCTACTGGGCTTGGACTGTGCCTTGGAGAGTCACCTGGGTGCTGATTTTATACAGGTCAGCTGGGGATAGGATCCCACTTGTCTCTCTGGAGATCCCCAAAGGGATAATATGTTATGCTAAGAGACCTAAGCACGTATTTCTGGGTTGCAAGGGCTGTTTTGATGGTGCCCACTAGAAGGGTGCAGACCAGACAGTAGGAAGGGCTAGAGCAAAAAGCTCCAGAGAGTTGACCCCATTTTGTAATTAATTACCTGACGCTATGTTACAAACATTTATGGAGCACCTACCATATTAAAAACAAGACGATCCTGAGGGGGTGTAGTGGTATCATGGGTATCAGGTAAAGTCTATTTCAGCCTCATGGCTCAATTGTATCCTTAAGAGGCATGGCCAGGGACTTTGTTTGGCCTGGAATGTGAAAGAGGAAGTTGGACCACCTAAAGCAGCCCAGAGGAGGTGGCAGTGGCTCCTAGTGAGATCCCCAAGGGAAAGCAGACCCTTGGGGTGAGAATGAGTGCACTGGTTCCACTATTTCTCCCTAGGAGGTTGGTAGCAGTGGGGAGGTTATAAGCGTGGGCTGTGAGTGCAGAGAGATATGGGTTGTAGTCTTGCCTCCATCACTTACTAGGTCTATGATCTTGTGCAATTTACTTAATTTCTCTATTCCTTAGTTTTTCACTTGAGTAAAAACTTCAATACTTGATTATTACAGCAATTAGTTGAGATAATGTATGCAAAAATATTTAGCACAGTGCCTGGGGCACAGTAAATTCTCAGTAAATGGTATCTATTAAGTTTAATCTATTTCCAAGCTTGCATGACTGGGCTTCATTTTTCATTCAAGAAGTAGGTGATTTCCTTTTTCCACCCAGTTTGGTCAACGTACAGTTGCCTGATGCTTGGACCTGAACTCCTTCCTAGGGCCTTAGGACTGTTCGGTTTCTGAGTCCTGGCCAACCCCCTATTTGGCCCTTTCCTTCATCCATTGGGCTCCAGCTCTGGAAGATGTCACAAACCAAACAATGTACACAGTGTGAAAAACCCCTCTTTTTGTGCTCTCCATTCCCTGAAGATGTCTTGGTAATGCATTTAATCCTACCACAGCAGTCATGTGGACTACAGGGCTTTGTAAACTTTCTGTCAAGGAAAACAATAATATACAGTCTGTGTGTGTGTGTGTGTGTGTGTGTGTGTGTGTGTGTGTGTGTGTGTTGAGGTGGGTGGGGAGATAGGAGAAAATACAGTCCTGGGCAGACAGTGGGAAGATTACATTGACACCACCTCCTTCCCCATTCTCAGCCCAGAGTTCAGCTTTGCACCTACAGCTTTACTCTCTTTATATATTCAAGGTGGGCCATGTGCAATCTAACCCACTCAATACTAATTGTATGTGCATATGAACCATCATTTTCACACCCTCTCTTCTTTTATCCAAATTAAACATTTAATTGACTAATAAGAATGTTTGTAAGATAATAAAAGTGAGGGAGATCAGTGCAAGGCCAGGGAGGGCTGGAGGAGGGACTCAGAACCCAGTAATGGAGGGTTGATGACCCTCTTCCCGCTGTCAGTGATCAGTATGTGTCCACCACCAAGATTCAACCTAGAGGTCCACCTGCCAGCATCCGTTATGCTAACACGCAAGCTCAGCTCAGAATTCCTCCAGGCTGAATAATTAGTGGTCAGCTGGGGATCACTCTCCTCTTCTTCCTTTCTTCTTCTCACATCTTTCTCCTTCCCCTTGTAGAAATAAACTGAAGAGAAGGTTTTCATGTTATGTCCCATTGTTTTCTCATGCTTCACATTCATTCATTAGACAACTTTCACCAGGTGCAGACTCTGTTTCAAAGATACCGGTTAGGTCAAGGTGAATAATTGAGCTTAGGGTTATGTAAATTTTGACCCTATTGGCATAGGGAAGAATACAGTATGTGCTGAAGAAATGCCTTTGGTTGATTTAATGAATGTCCCTCTGCTTTGAACTAGAGAGAAATGATAACCATTTCCCAGATAATAATGAAAAAGAAGGCCCACCTGATAAGTGGGTTTACTTTGATGAGGGGTGGGTACTTGGCATGTGCTAGAACCTGTGCAGGAGAGTTCCACACTGCTCCTCTCCTATCTCCTTCCTGTCTCTTCCCTGCCTTACCCTTCATCTAGAGATTCAGTTATTCAGCATGTGTTTGCCAAGAACCAGCTCTGTGTGATGGCTGAAGCCAGGCACTGGGGACACAAGACACACAGTAGACAAACACAAGACAGTATCTTCTCAGAGACTCACCACCTGGGCAGAAGGTGAACATGTGAAAGACAGGCCACCTGACCCCACCAGCAGCAGAATGGTGTGGGGTGCTTCCTGCTTTCTGGGTTTTCTCTGCCCTTCACAGCAGAATCTGTGAATCACTGTGGTCTTGTCCTTTTCTAACACTGTCTGTTTTCTCATTACAGCACCGTAGATAACACACAGAGGACATTAATCTTGAATTCTCATTCCACAAAGCATCTCACAACCTCTGTGGTATAATAAATGGTCTTTGTTCCCATTTCTTGGCACAGAACTTCTGAAACCCTTGGAATCTCTGGAGTAATGTTTTTTGTATGCTAATAAGATGACTGGTGGCTGGTGCTCCCTTGAAAACTTTAGGATGGGAGCTGGTTACCAGAAAGATCAACGCATGATTAGAGGGTTGGAACTTTCAACCCACCTCCCTGATCTCCCAGGAGGGGAGAGAGGCTGAAGATTGAGTTAATCACCAATGGCCAATGCTTTGGAGAGCTTCCTGGTTGGTGAACACATCAAAATTCTGGGAAGGTGGTGTGCCTAGGGAGAGAGTATGGAAGCTCTGTGTCATCTCTCATACCTAGCCCTTTGCATCTCTTCCATTTGACTATTCCAGAATTGTATCCTTTATAATAAACCACAATAGTAAGTAAAGTGCCTTCCTCAATTTTGTGAACTATCCTAGAAAATTATCAAACCCATATGGGGGTTTTGGGAATCTCTAGAATTTATAGCCAAAAGTACAGGTGGTAACCTGGGATTTGTGACTGGCATCTAAAGTGGGGGCAATCTTGTGGGACTGAGCCCTTAACCTGTGGGGTCTGCATTGACTCTGGAGAGTTAGTGTCAGAATTGAATTGAATTGTAGAATACTCATCTGGTATCCAGAGAGTTGGAAAATTGGTTAGTGTAAGAATCCCAACCCCCACATTTGGTGTTAGAAGTGCCATGAGTAAAAACAGTTCAACCTTGTACTTTTCTCTTGTAGCAAAAATGAAGATAGGAAAAGGCTCTGCCTGGTAGGTTTTGTGCTTGGTTGATAAGGAGGTAGATGATTCTGAAATTGGGAGGGAGCTGTCACCCAGGACAAGGGTGATCCTTCTGTAGGATATCACTGGTAAGAGATTCTCTCTTGTGCCCCTTGCTGTCCCCAGGCCAGACTCTGTGGCTCTCAAATACTTCCTCCACTGCTGGCTTCATAGGCACTTCTCCACTCAGAACCTAGGCTGTTCTTGAAGATCCCCTGCTCACCCCCTGAGTGCTTTCTCTCTTTTCTTTGCCCTTCAGAAGCTGTCTAAGGACCCTGGTAATACTTAGTTTCCAAGCAGAACTGGGATAGGAAATCTGGTGCTTTTCCTTTCCCACAGATCCACAGCTGTTCCTGCTCAGTGGGTGGAGAGCCAGCCCTGTCACTTAAGGAGAGGAGAGAATTTAGGTGCCACTGATTTCTGCCAGCAGGAGGACAGGATGTCTACATCCCATTGAAGGACATGCCCAGATCCTTCTTGGCCACGTGGTGAGCAAAAATCTGTCACTGAAGTCTGCTGCCTTGGCAGTCTATAGGCTGCAAGTTCATGGAGAAACCAAGAGCCAGGAAATTGGAGTCAGAAAGCAGTGTGACTGCAGGCAGATTTGAAGAGTCTGGCACCGTGATGAACTCGGAGGCAGAATGGTCCAGCAACTAGACAAAGTCTCAGTACACCCCCTCAGTGCACAAGAGGGCCCAGCAAGACCCCAGAGAATCATAAGAATATTGTGGGAGCTTCAGGGCTCCTCCTTCACAACACATAGAAGACTCTCCACTTGACATACTTTCTTGGAAGGGTCCTTTCCCTTCAAGCTGCCACTGCATGTTGGGGACGCTTGATTCCACATTCCCTCAGCTTTGCTGAAAGATGTTAGCTTGTCACTGTGGTAACTGGCCAGCCGATGATGTTAGTTCACAGACTCTTAGAGTTGTGGAGATAAACAGAACCTGTAAGAGAGTTCTTTCTTACATTGACAGAAATTCTGCCTCCCTAGAATTTCTGAATTCTGAACTTCCGGAGAATCAGGATTCTCCTTTATGAGACAGTCTTCCAAGTATTTGAAGGTATTTGAGAGATACAACATCGTATTTTATCCCAGCAAATTAACCCTTATTTTTCCAGTGACTATTTCTATATGTTTATAACTTGTTATTCAAAGTGTGGTCCATGGACCTACAGCATTAGCATCACCTGGGAGCTTGCTAGAATTGTAGAATCTCAGGCCCCTCCTAGGCCTCCTGAACTAAAATCTGGATTTTAACAGGATCCCTTATACACAGCTTGAGAAGTACTGTTTTATAGCATCTTCATAGCAATCACACACACACACACACACACACACACACACACACACACACATTTTTATGTAACCTCAATGTCAAACAATAGAATGATAACTTAAATTATTACATATCAAGGCTATGAGATATTATGCATAGGAACTATATAGAAACTATATAGATACCCAGGAAAGTGCTAATAATAAACTAAAAGTTAGATAATAACTAACATTTAAAGAGAGCACAGACTACACTCTGGACTCTGTTTAAAGTGTAATAATGATTCTCTTCTTGAATCACTACAATAACCTCAAAAATAGCATTGTTATTCCTACTTTAAAAGTGATTAAAGGGGCCCAGAGAGGTAACCCACTTATGATCATACAACTAGAGCCCAGGCAGTTTAATTCCAGAGCCTATGTGCCTAACCACTGCTAAAGTCAAATGATAAAACCACAGTCACAGAACTGTGTATGTCGTATGACTGTAACTATGAGGATATATATTAAACATTCTTTTATGCTGTCATATTGTGTTATTATAATAAAAATAATAAAAAAACAGCATGCACCAAACTGAGTACAGTTTTATCCAGCCCCAGCAGTATTTCTATCATCTCTATTACATTTTCTTTCAATTTAAACAATGTTTACAATATAAAAATAATATACACCCATGGTAAAAAAAATTTCATATATATGAAAGGACATAAAATGGAAAGTAAAGAACTCCCTCCCTCCCCAATACTTCTCCACTTTGAAATAACCACTGTTAGCAGTTTCTTGCATATCTCTCCAAAAATGTGTTCTGCATTTAAAATAATGAGCATGTGCACACATACACACATGCACACAGAGGGACATACATAATATTATACACACACATTCTACTCTTAGCTTGGATACATCTGTTAAAGCAGCCTTGTGATTGGTTCCTGTTTTATTTATGATAAATTGGAACACCCAGATTTTTCTCACATGAAGTGTTATTAAGTTTTCATCTCTCCATCCTGTACAGTTTTTTTCTCATCTAAATGTAGGATATTTTATGATTTTTTATTGAGTTTCATGTAGCTGGTTGTGTTCTAGAATTCCAGTAAAAAAGAAAATCTTTTTTTTTTATGTTTGATTCTAAAGTATAGAGGCTTTCTCCTTCATAAGTCTAATAAATATGCTCTGATTTTCCAGGCTTGGAGGGAATAAAACTGCAAGGAGTGGGAGAGGGGTGGCTTATGAGGGTCACTATAACAGTGAAGCAAAAGAACATACCAAAATGTTAGCAATGGCTATTTCTGTATGGCAGGGGTCTTATTTTCATTTTTTGCTTTTTATTGTTTTCCAAAAGTTCAACAATGACCATGGGTTGATTTCATCATTTGAAAAAGAAATAAAAGCCAGAGTTTTGTAGATTGGATGCAGTTTCCACTTCTTCACTGCCTTTCTGAGAGAGATTACACATCCATTCCCTGTGCTGCAAGACTGTAGCGTGTTCAGCGGAGCAAGCAGTGCACACATGCCAGATTCACTGGTGTTGGCTTGGGCCAGGTGACTTGCCCTGGCCAGTACAATGTGAGCTGATGAGAGATGCACAAAGTCTCAAACTTGCCAGTGTGGTTTGGCTTGGTCAGTTGTGCTTTTGCAGCCCGTGACTCACCATGGGAAGAGCATGCCCTAGGGTGGCCGTTAGTCCCAGAATTGGGACCTTGGCACAGATGTGAAGATGGCCTTTAGCCCAAGTAAGAAACCCCCATTCCCACATCAACCCACAGAATATTGAGTGAGAAAAAGAAATGTGATTGGAAAGGTTTTTTGGTTTGTTTTTATATAGTATCGTTACAGTAATAATTAGGTAGAAGGGAAAGTGAGCTGCTCACCAAGCCGACTGGTATGTCCTGACAGCAGTTCCCCGCCTCCTGCACCTGTTGCGGAGTCCTCTCCTTGCTCTGTGCCACTCCAGCTGTGCCCACTCATTTCTGCCCTTAAGGTGGAGTAGGAAGGGCTCTGACCTTCAGCCCAGTTATGAGATGTTGCAGACTGAATTGTGTCCCCCTGAAATTCATATGATGGCATGCTAAATTCCCGTACTTCAGAATGTGACCTTATTTGGAAATAGGGTTGTTGTGTATATAATTAGTTAAAATAAGGTCATAGTGGAGTATGATGGGCCTCTACTCCAATGTGATGGGTATCATTCTAAAAAGGGGAAATCGAGACACAGAGACACACTCTGGGAGAACACCATGCAAACCTGAAGGCAGACATCAGGGTGCTTCTACAAGCCAGGGAAAACCAGATAGCCAGCAAACCCCTAGAAGCTAGGGGAGAGACATATAAGAGATTCTTTCTCAGCCTCAGAAGAAAGTAACCCTGCAGACACTCTGCCCTTGGACTTCTAGCCTCCAAAACTGGAGACTGGAATAAATTCTGTTGTTTAAGCCGCTGAGTTTGTGGTACTTTGTTACCAGGAAACGAAGGCACAAGGCCACGAACAGCCCAGCCTCTCTGGTCCTTTCAGTGTCCCTGGAAGCACCACTCCCTCTGCAACTCCCTCCCTCCTGAAGCTGGGTCCTGCTTCTCCGGAAGTTGAGTGAACAGTGAGATGTTCCCTTTTCTCTCCTTCTCCTCCTTCAGAATGAGTCCTTTCCCCATATGGAATGCCAGGCCCACCCCACCCCATGCCTGCCATTCAGGGAACTCAATCCTGGGGTCTGAGATCTATTCCCACAAAGCCCTTCATTGTGCTTCTGGTGACTGAGTTTCTGCAGTATGAATCCTAAGTACCTCTTTGCAGGTCCCATGTAGATCAACTGATGATCGTGCCAATAAAGACAGAGCTATGCACTGTGCTGCCTTCCATGTTGCCTTAAGCCCCTCACCTTCCCATTGCAGACGACTGTCCAGCCAGGAACTGGGCTGCCTTCCAGCCCACAGAGCTGTGTCTTACCACGTGGGTAGTCAGGAAAGACTAACCACATGCAGATGCCCCAATAGCACAAAAATACAGATACCTATGGGGTACCTTTAATCTGCCAAGCTAATAATTTTATCAGAATGTGAAATAAATGAAGTTCAAATTGGAATATTAGAAAGTTAAACCTGAAAAGAACCTAGAGATTATCAAGCTCAAACCTTCATTTTACTGGTAGGAAACCTGAAGCTCAAGAGAGGAAAATTACTGTGCCAAAGTGAGTTCTTGGCAAAGCCAAGACCAGAATACAGGTTTTCCGCTTCAGTTTTCATAAGACCACATTATCAAGATTTTTCTTGGAATCTATGATGGCTCTAATTAATCACTGCCTTATTTTCTAATTGTTCCCTGATATTAGTTTAGTAATCTATTTCACTTTATCATTTTATTGTAGAAACAAACATGCATAGCATTATACATTTTCACATCGTAATGGAAAGTGATACTCTAGTTGTCCCATTTCACCCCAAACACCAAAGTTCTTCACCCCTGAGTTATCCACTTATTTTTGATGGATACCACTCAATAACATGCTCATCCTCTTTTATGTTCAAACTTCAGATACCATTAATTTTAGTTTTAAAAATTATTACCGTTATTAATGCTATAATCTAACTTCTGTTTTCGATTCTCAACTTTAGACGTTGTCTACTCCGCACCATGTATGGAGAGGAAATGAACATTAATCTCTCCCTGCACCTTAAACATGGTCAAGTTTGTAACATCCATTTTTATTCTGTAACTATAATTTAGTTTTCTTAGCACAAACTCATAAGTTAATACCCAAAATAAGTAAATAATACTTTAAATATTACGAACATGTAAATATTATTCATTGTAGATCCCAGTACTTTTTCTTTATTTTCAAAGATATGTATTCCTCTTTGTTACTAAGGAAGATTGTTCAGAAAATAAAGTCCAACTGCTTTTATTTTTCTCACATCCCTCTTGGTTCATCCTTTCACATTCATTAGCATTCCTCATTTCTAATTTGTTTTTAATGAGAGCACTATGTTTTGGAGGGTAGCTTTTCATTTTTCACAAATGCCCTGAGATTGTTTTCATATTGACTAATAGATCTTTAAGTGTCCTATTCATACCATTGATTAAATGAAATCTCCCTTTGTCTTCAAAGCGTTCTTTCTTTGTGGAAATTTCCTATGCTACTATTTTTATGTGAATGTCTGTGTTCTAGAATTGCTGTACAGCAGTTACTTACTTTTGAGAGTCCATATTTTCTTCTTTCTTCTATTTCCCTGCTGAGCATCTGGAAATGTAATCTTGAGTGTTTCTGTTTCAGAAAATATATGTGAATGGAATTTAAGCATTCTGAATTGTGTTTATTTCACCCTCACACTTGATTATTCATTTAGATTAGCATAAATTCTTGGTTCAAATCATTGTCTTTCCAAATTTTGAAAGCATTTCTCCTTTGTCTTCTATAACCCATTGCTGCGTTTGAGACGTCTAGGTCCATTTATGTTTTTTATTTTGAGGTAATCTCTTTTTCTCTTTCTAGAAAGTTGTAGGATTTTCTTTTATTCTTTGGAGTTCAGAAATTTGTCTAAGATTTCTCTCAGTGCAAGCTTTTGTGCGTTAATCCTGTTGGCATTTGGTATGGCCTTTCAGTCAGAAGAGTCCCTTTTTCTTTTAGCTCCAGAGCATTTTCTTCCAACATTTCCTTGATAATTTGCCACTATCCATTTTCTTTTTTCAGTTTTCCTCTTTTAAATCTCTTCTATATGAATATTGGACCTGCTGCATCTGTCTTGTAGCTCCTTAACTTTCAATTATATTTTTAATTTTGTGCTGTTCTGAAACATTAACATGACTTTATTTGCCAGAACACAAACTTTGTCTTCATCTGTGCTCTTATTATTCAGAATTCAATTTAATTTTTTATTTTTGCAATCATATTTGATTACTAAGAACATGTTTTGTTTTCTGATTATACTTTTTAAAATTATCCAGTTCATCTAGGGATACAATTTTTTCTTGAATTGTTGTTGTGTATACTAGTAAGAATTCATTTTAGGCGCACAGAATTCTGAACTTTGCTCTTTTTTGCCCATCATTATATCTTGGCAAGTACTATATGTCAGTGTTAGTAGGGTTATTTCAATTCTTTTTAATAGCTACATTATATTTCACTATTTTACATATGTGTAGTTTTTAAACAAGTTCCCTAATGATGGGTATCTGCTTAAAAGAGAATTTATATTATACAAACAACTGCAATGAATCTCCTTGTATAAATATCTTTGTACATGTAAATTAGCATTTGAATAGAATATATTCCTAGATATAAACAGTGCCGGTAGAAGTGTATACGTACTGCTCATTCTGACATATATTGTCATATCCCCATTCATTGAGTTTGTATGTATTTACGTTCCCACAAAGAGTAAAGAGAATTCTGTTTTTTTCCCTCCCCACCAAAGTAAGGTATCAGACTTGACCCACCTGAGCAGTGAAAATAATATTTCAGTGTAGTCTAAGTTGCATTTTTCTTGTTACGAGTGATAGCAATTGAATTTTTATATGCTCAAGTCTTTTGCAATTCCATTTCTGTTAACTAGCCACTTAAACCTGGACCATGTTTCTACTGAGCTCTCGATATTTGTAAAGTTTCATTGGAATTTTTAATGTGTTAATGAAATTAGTCCTTTGCTATCATATATGTTAAAAATATTTATTTTGACAATATTTATGAAGTTTTTGCCCTCCTAAATTTTCAATAAACTTTTAAAATCTAGAATAGTTTTAGATTTAAAGAATACATGTGAAGATAGTACAGAGTTCCTATACATCCCACCCCAGTTTCTGATTATTAACATCTTACATGAGTGTGGTTCAGTTGTAACAATCCATGAACCAATATTGATACATTATTATTTACTAAAGTCCACACTTTATTTAGATTCTCTTAGTTTCTATCTTATGTCTTTTTCTGTTCCAGGGTCATATCACGTCACATGTAGTCATCATGACTACTTAGACTCCTCTCGGGTGTGACAGTTTCTTAGGCTTTTCTTGTTTCTGATGATCTTGAAAGTTTGAGAAATAATGGTCAGGTATTTTGTACACTGTCCTTCAACTGGGGTTTATCTGATGTTTTTTCATAATTAGACTGGGAAGAAGATCACAGAGGAAAAGCACCATTTTCATCACATCATGTAGAGTGAACACACTATAAATATGAGTTATCACTGTTGGTGTTAAACTTGACTACTGGCTGAGATTTCTCCACTGTAAAGTTACTGTCTTTATTCCCTTTTCCATACTTTACTCTTTGAAGGGAAGTCACTGTGTGCAGCCTACATCTAAGGAGTGGGGACTTATGCTCCACTTTCACGAAGCAGAATATCTTCATGAATTATTGGGAATTCTTCTGCATGGCTGGTTTGTCTATTCTCCCCCCATTTATGTATTTGTTTGTTTATTCAGTGGTGTATTTATGCCAGCATGGACTCATGAATCTGTATTTTGGCTTATAATTTACTACGACTCTCCCTTGTTGCTCGAATTGTTCCAGCTTCGCCCACTGGTAATGCTACCAGTTGGCTTCTGTGTCCTTTTGTCATGTTCCCATTATTACGGGTTTGTTTGGTTTTTAAGCACTTCTTTACTTTTACCAAAAGATGCTCCAGGCTCATTTTGTGTATTTCTTGCCCCAGTACTAGAATCAAACATTTCTCCAAAGAAAGAGTGGTATTAAAAGCCAGGGTCTAAGTTCTAGGTGGGCTCATTGCTATTGGAACATCATTGCTTCTATGCCTTTTCAGCTGACAGACAAGGGGAATCCATGTGTGTGTACTAACCCACGAGTATACACGTATCTACAGCTATTTCTCTATGTAACCATGTGCATCTATATTAAGCTAAACATGAACATGAGTTCATATTTATGTTTTTAACTACAACCCAGCACCACACGGATCATTCTAGCCTCCTCCCTTGCTGATCTATAAATTACCACTTTAGCAGTGAGAAAACCGGCTCCCACCATCTGTCATCCATTTACTCAATTGCTCAATTCCAGTATACAGTGTCTCCAGAATTGTTCACCTGTACCCTCATGGGAAACAAATTAACCAACTAGATAGAGCACAGTGCTTAAGGTCAAGTCCTTTTGTTTTTGGTCTTACAGATTCTATTCATTTCCAGAGTTACTTAGATCAGCACCTTTTGATCCATCTCCTTCAATGAGGTTGTTCCATGCGTTTGAAATACAATTAGTTGTATTGTCACATTCTAATTTCCATCCTGGGATCCCCAACTTTCTAAGTGATTTTTAAAAATTTGCATACATTAAAGTTTACTCTTCGTACTGTAAAATTCTATGGATTTTGACAAATATATACTGTCATGTAGTCACCATCACACTATCATATAAAATAAAAATAGTCTTGTGCTAAAAATGTCCTGTGCTTCACCTATTCAACTCTCTCTTCCCAACCCCTAGCAGCCACTGATCTATTTACCATCTCTATAATTTTGCCCTTTGCAGATGCCACACAAATGGAACAATACAGTATACCGTCTTTTCAGACTGGCTCCTTTTACTTAGCAATATGCATTTAAGATTCATCCATGTCTTTGTGTGGCTCATTTTCTTTTATCATTGAATGGTATTCGGTTGTATGTATGTAGCACGGTTTGTTTATCCATTCACTTATCGAAGGACATCTTGGTTGCTTCTAGTATTGGGTAATTATGAATAAAACTGCTAGAAATATTCATGTGTAGGTTTTTGTGTGAAAATTAATAAGTTTTCGAACCAAGTAGGTAAATACCTAGGAGTGTAATTGTTGGGTCATATAATAAGAATAATTTGGATTTATAAGAAACTACCAAACTGTTTTCCAAAGTGGTTGAATCATTTTACATACCCACCAACAATAAATGAGAGTTACTATTCCTCCACATCCTTATCAGCAATTAGTATTGTCAGTTCCTTTTGGGATTTATTCATTCTAATAGGTATGTTGTGGTATTTCCTTGTTTTAATTTGCATTTTGCTAATAACAAATGATAATGAGTATCATCTTTTCAATTGCTTGTTTGCCGTCTGCATATCTTTTTTGATAAGGTGTCTATTTAGATCTTTGGCCCATTTTTAAATTGGGTTGAATGTTTTCTTATTGTTAAGTATTAAGAGTTCTTTGTATATCTTGAATACTTGCTCTTTATCAGATACGTGTTTGCAAATATTTGCTCCCAGTCTGTGACTTGTCTTTTCATTCTCTTAACAGTATCTTTAGCAGAGCAGAAGTTCTTAATTTAAAAAAGGTTAATATATCAATTTTTTCTTTATGAATCAAGCCTTTGATGTTGTATCAAAAAACTCATCATAGGCCAGGCACAGTGGCTCATGCTTGTAATCCCAGTGCTTAGGGAGGCTAAGGCAGGAAGATCACTTGAGGCCAGGAGTTCAAAACCACTCTGGGTAACACAGTGAGACTCCATCTCTACCAAAAGAGTTTTGTTTTAATTAGCCTGGCATGGTGGTGCAGTTCTAGCTACTCTGGAGGCTGAGGCAGGAGGATTGTTTGAGGCTGCAAGGAGCTATGATCATGTCACTGCACTCCAGTCTGAGCAACAGAGAAAGATCCTGTCTCTAAATAAATAAATAAATAAATATTAAAGAAAAACTTATCACAAAGCTCAAGGTCATGTAGAATTTAATCTGTATTTTCTTTTGTAAGTTTTATAATTTTGCATTTTACATTTATGTCTATGATCCATTTTGAGTTAATTTTTGTGAACAGTATGTGGTTTGTGTCTATTTTTTTTCGTTTTTTTATAGGAAAATCTAATTTTTCCAACTCTCAATTGTCGTGAACATCATTTCTTTTTAATTAAATTACCTTTGTGCTTTTATCAAAGAACAGTTGACTATGTCTGTATCCTAATTTTTTTGTGTGTTTTCAGAATTATCAATTCTCTGTTTAAAACTTCTGGTTTTGTGTTGTGTATATAAAGGCCTTAAATTCTCAAGATTATTTTTAAAATTCTGTCATGTCTTTGCTAGCTACTCTTATGTCTGTGCTTAGTATTTTATATGTATAAATTTTTTATCCAATTAACTTACCTAAATGCAAAGTGTGAAGAAAAGACTCAATGGAATTTTCTTCTGAGGACTTCTTAGTTGTCTGAACACCATGTAGAATAATCTATACTTTTTACACTGATGCGAAATGCCATCTTTCTCATATACAAAATTTTGAATGAATATTGGCTCTATTTCTCCATTTCGTCTGTTCCACTGACAGGTTTTCCAGTCATGTGTCAATAGCATTCAATTTAATTGCTATAAATGTATGATATAATCTAATATTTGTAAGACTCATAGCCCCTCATTATTTTTATTTTTCAGAATTTTCTTAGATATTCTTACATGGTTATTTTTTCTTTTTAGATAAGATTGAGCACATTCAGGGTGGTATGACTGTAGACTATTTTTCTATATTAACATATATGTTTTAAAAATATGTAAAAAATGAAAAACATCTATTTCAACTTATCTATTTCAAAAAATAATCTTTTCATTTTATAGGAATCAAATTAAATTTATCTAGTAAATTAAGAATAATTGGCTTCCTTATAATATCAATGTTTTCCTATCCAATAATACAACAGACTTACCATTATTAAAAATGTATTTTGTTTCTCTCAACAGTACTCTAAAGTTACTTTCATAACAATGTTAGTCAATAATCACATTTAATGCAAATGGTCTGACCACCCTAAAATCACAAAGTTGAATTGGCAGATTGGGCAGAAAATAAGGCCCAAGTACTTGCTACCTATAAGAAATGTAGTTTAAATATGAAGACACAAATGGGTTAAAAATAAAAGAATGGAAGATGATACAGTACACTGACATTAATAAAAGCAAATAATATTATCAGAGATAAACAAGGTCATTTCATGATAATAAAGGTATCAACACATCAAGATAACATAACAAATATTTATGCCCCAAATAACAACTCTAAAATACACAAGCAAAAACTGATAGAACTGCAAATATATAAATACACAATTATCACTGGAAATTTCACCATTCCTCTCTTAATAGTTGATAGAACAAATATGAAATTAAAAAAGTTATGGAAGACTTGCACACAACACTATCGACCAACTTGACTTGTTTGACATTTATAGAACACTCACCCAACAAAAGTGCATCTTTTCTCAAGTACACATGGAATATTTATCAAAACAAATCATATTATGAGTTATAAAATATGTATCAATAAATTTAAAATGATTCAAATCATACAAAATTTGTTTTTTGTTCAAAATGGGATTATATTATACTAGAAATCAATATAAAAACAATACCTAGACAATTTCTGAATATTTCACACACTTTTAAATAACTCATGAATCAAAGAAAAAAATCAAAATGGAAATTAAAATATTTGAAACAAAAGAAATAAAACACCATGTATCAAAATTATAGAAAAGGAAAGAGAAGAAAAGAAGAAAATCCCAAATCAATTATCTCAGTTTAGACTTTCAGAAACTAGGAAAAGAAGAGAAAATTAAATCTAAGTAAATAGAAGAAAGGAAACAATAAAGAGCAGAGTGGAAATCAATGAAATAGAAAATAGAAAAACAGAGAAAATCAATGAAAACGATAGATTTTTGAGAAGACTAAAAAATTGCTAGATCTTTAACCAGACATATTATGAAAAACAAAGAGAGAAGACACTAATATCAATATCAGAAATGAGACATGATATCAATATAAATTCTATACCTATTAAAAAGTTACTTAGAAAATATTATAGAGAATTTTATGCCAATAAATTTTTTAAAAATTAGATAAAATGATAAAATTCCTTGAAATGCACAAATTCTACCAAAGCTTCCTCAAAAAGAAGGATAGCTTTGAGTAGCTTTTAATATCATTAAAGAAATTGAGTTTTTAAAACCTTTCCCACAAAGAATTTCAGGCCTACTTCACATCAATGGGGAATTCCCCCTAAACATTTATACCAATTCTGTACAAACTTTCCCTGAAAATTTAAGAAGAAGGAATACTTCCTAACTTGTTCTACATGGCCAGCCTTATACTACAGTAATGCCAAAACCAAACACATTATAAGACAAGAGCAGACTAACATCCCTCTGAACATGGATGCAAAAATTCTTAACAAAATTTAACAACCTGTCTCTACAGTATCTAAAAAGGATAATATATCACATCCAAGTTGGATTTATGCCAGGAATGTGATGCTGATTTAACATTAGAAAGTCGATTGATACAATTTATTATATTACAACCCCAAAAAAGAAAAAAAAATGATCATCTCAATAGACGCAGAAAAAGTATTTCACAAAATTCAACATCTATTCATAATAAAAATGCTCATGAAACTAGAAATAGAATTGAACTCACTCAATCTGATAAAGGGTAGCTAGAAAAATCCCACAGATAACACCATACTTAATGATGAAAGACCTAAAGCTTTTCCTCTAAGATCAGAAACAAGACAAGAATACCCACTGTCACCACTTCTAGCCAACATTTTATTGGAGGTTCTAGCCATTGTAATAGAGCTGAAAAAGAAAAAAAGAAAAGGAAAAAAAATGAAGGAAAGAGAGAAAGAAAAAAGAGAAAGAAAGGAAGATAAAAGGAGAAAGAAAGAAAAAGATAAAAAAGAAAAAAGAAAGAAAAGGCAACTAGATTGGAAAAAAGAAATAAAACTGTCTTAATTTGTACATGAATTAGTGCCTATGTAGACAATCCCAAAAGATGTACAAAATGGCTACTAGAGTTAATAAGTGAATTTAGCAAGGTCAATATAAAAAATAAATTGTATTTCTATATACTGGAGATGAACACTTAGAAATACAAATTGAAAAGTTCCACTTACAATAGCCTCATAAACACAAAATACTAACAAAGTATATCCTAATATTTAAAAGCTGAAACTATAAAACATTAATGAGAGCTATCAAGTAAGCCCTAAATAAATGAAGCGATATATCTACAAATCTATAAATTCAATGAAACCTCATTGAAAATATCAGCAGGACTTTGTAGAAATCAGAAGCTGATTCTAAAATCTATTTGGAAAAGTAAAGAACTTAGGATAGCTGAAACAATTTTAATACTATACTCATTTCAAGACTTACTATAAAGCTATAATAATTAAGACAATGTAATATTTGGGAAAGGTTAAATATATTGACATATAGAACAGAATAGAGAGAGCAGAAATAGATCCAAACATTTATTTAGTTGACTTTCACGAAGAACCAATGTAAGTCAATGGGTAAAGGATAGTCTTTTCAGCAAATATTGATGGCACAATTGGATATCTATATGCAAAAAAATAAGTAAATAAATCTCAACCAATACCTTGTGACATATACAAAAACAACTCAAAATGGATTATAAGACTAAATATAAAATTTAAAGCTATGAAACTTATCGAAGAAAAAATAAAATATTTATTGCCTACAGGTAGGCAAAGATTTATTAGAGAGAACATAAAAACACAAAGTCTAAAAAAAATTTTAAAAATACAATTTAATCAATATTTAAAACTTAGACTGTTTGAATGTTAAGAAAATAAAAAGATAAGGCATACACCAGAAGAAAATGCCTGCAAGACAAAAAGTCTGATAAAAGACATCTATCCAGAATATATAAATAACTCTCTTTGCTGTGCAAAATTTTTTAGTTTGATGTAGTCCCACTTATTTATTTTTGCTTTTGTTGCCTATGCTTCTGGTGAGATATCCAAAAAATTCTTGCCAAAGCCAATATCAAGTAACTTTTTCTCTATGTTTACTACTAGGAGTTTTATAGTTTGGGGGATTATGTTTAGGTGTTTAATCCATTTTAAATAGATTTTTGTGTATAATGTGAGATAAGGGTTCAGTTTCATTCTTTTGAATGTGGATATCCAGTTTTCCCAACACCATTTATTGAAGAGACTATCATTTCCCCATTATGTCTTCTTGGTGGCCTTGTTGAAATTAGTTAACTGTAGAGACGGTTCCTGACTTACAATGTTTCAAATTTACCATAGTACCCATACAACCATGCTGTTTTTCACTTTCAGTACAGTATTCAATAAATTACATGACTTATTCAACACTTCATTAAAAAAACAGGCTTTATGTTAGATGATTTTGCCCAACTATAGGCTAATGTTAAGTATTCTTTTTTTTTATTATTATTATTCCAAGGTATTGTGAGGGTACAAACTTTCTAGTTACACTTTATGTCTTTGCCTCACCCATATGCAGGTTAAAGGCGTGGACTTCCCTCCCTTTAGTGCTCCCCATGTCCTTTAGTTGTAGATTTTCCCCCCATCCCCTTAATCCCTGGAGAGTATTTCTGCCATGTGATCACCCTAGTGTTGATTAGTTAGTACCAATTTGATGGCGAGTACAAATGGATCCCTTTCTTCTGCTCTTGAGGTGCCTCACTTTGGATGATGGGTCTAAGTTTAGTCCAGGAAAGTATAAGAGGTACTTATTTTTAATGAGAGTAAAAAAGTCCATGTGAGCAATTGGAAGGGAAATAATAACATATAAAGTTGGGATAATCATACCCTTGTTTACAAATCCAGGAATGTTAAACTAAAGCCCCTCCACCCCTACCCTTCTCCTCTTAGTAACTTAAACTGGCTCATTTGTGAAAAATAAAAAGGAATAACTATCAATAAAATTATCATTTATTATTTCCTATGAGCCAAGTGCTAGATTGAACTGTTCAAATACATTAACCCTTTTAATTCTCATGGTGACTCTATGGAATATTACCATTCTCAATTTACAAATGAGTTTGAATATTAAGCTTAAAATTCTGAGGAAGAACTGACAGAATTTATGCAGGAGAGCTCCTCATGAGCAGGATATTAGAGAGTATAATGACAACATCCAGGAGGAAGCCTTACACTAACGTCATTCAAAATGAGGGAGATTATTTAGGAGGCCATTGCAGTGATCATAGAGGATGATGATGGTGGTCAGAAGTTGGACATTGGTAGAAAGCATGGAGAGTAGGGACAGAGAGGAGAGTTTTGGGAGGTGTTGTCTTTGGGTAGAAAAAGGAAGGGAGGTAATTAGCATGGCTCTTAGTTTGTTGAATGTAAGTAATGATTAAACCTGATGGGTATTATCAGGGATAGACATAGGCTTAAGGGGCAAGGTTAAATCTGTCCCAATAGGATCTCCCATGCGGGGTTCACTTGGCATAAGACAAAAAGAAGGTGAGTCAGCTCATTTCTATTGTCAACATAGCATGGAATATGAATGATGGAAGTAAAAAAATAGGATGTTTGGTCCTTCTCTCATTAAATGAATTTTATCTTTGCTCTCACACTAGGAAAACCTACTCCCTGTTTAAAGAGACAGCTTCGGATTCATTTTGTCATCTTTCCTGCCTTTGGCTAAGATTCAAGAAGATAAGTTAAATACTGTAGTGCTTTATCAAATCCATTTTCATGATCTTAGAGGATATATGTTGCAGGAACTCCAGGAAGAATAGACAGTAGAAGTGCTCCGTTTTCTGTGATGACAGGGGTGCAGGGCTTAGAGAAGTAAAGACTAGGACCTAGTGTTCTGGGGAGGAGAACTCATTCTAAGAACTCTCACAGGGTGTTTGGTATTGAATGCTGCTGACAGTATTGAAAGGATATCAGTCTCATATCTTTTATCTTTCACTAAGTCACTGTCCCTCAATAGATCCTTGGGGACTAATTCAAGAGTGTCTTGAGGAGGAACTATAGAGCTGGACACACTCCATGCATCACCTGCTTTTTCCTTGAACTAGACCCACCTCTTCGATGTCCAGGTATTTCTTTCTTTCTTTTTTTAAACAGCTTTATTGAAATAGAATTAATATACAGTCTACTGCATATATTTAATATGTACAGTTTGATGAGTTTGGCCATATACATACATCATCACCTTAATTAATGAAACCATCACCACATATCTATCACCTTTATAAGTTTCCATGTGTCCCTTTGTTTTTTGATTTTTCTTGTGGTAAGACACTTAACATGAGATCTACCTCGTTAAAAATTAACAAGTGTTTAAGTGCATAATACAGTAATGTTGACTATAGGCATTATGCTATACAGCAGATATCTAGAATGCATTCATTTTGCACAATTGAAACTTTATACCAGTTGCACAACAACTCCCCCTTTTCCCCTCCCTGGTCCCTGGTAACCACCATTCTATTTTCTGCTTCTATGAATTTGACTATTTTAGGTATCTCATATAAATGAAAATCATACAGTATTTGTCCTTCCGTGACTGGCTTATTTCACTTAGTGTAACGTCCTTCATATTCATCCATGTTGCTGCAAATAGCAGGATTGCCTTCTTTTTTAAGACTGAATTATATTCCATTCTATGTATATACCACATCTTCTTTATCCATTCATCTTTCAATGGATATCTGGCCTATTTTTGTAACTTGGCTATTGTGAATAGTGCTGCAATGAACATGGGAGTGCAAATATGTCTTTGAGATTCTGATTTCATTCAAGTAGATGAAAAGATGCACAACATCACTAATTATCAGGGAAACACAAATCACAACCACAATGAGACATCATCTCACAACAGTTAGAATGGCTAGTATCAAAAAAACTATTATTAAAAGCTAACAAGTATTAGCAAGCATGTGGAGAAATTGGAACTCTTGTACACTGTTGATGGGAATGCAAAATGGTGTAGCCTCTATAGAAAAGTATGGAGGTTTCTCAAAAAGTTAAAAATAGAACTGACATATGATCCAGCAATCACACTTGTGAGTATATAATTTAAAAATTAAAATCAGGTAGTTGTTCCTACAAATCTCTTTTAATATGTTTCTACTTTTCCTCTCATTTCTCTCTGTTCTCAATCCCAGGATCCTAAGCTAACCTTCTATAATACCAGAGAAGAGGGTGGGCCAAAGTGAGGACTCTGAGCAATTGTCCAAGAGCTGGACACTGGTGAACCCTGGGGTCTGGGCATTGCTCAGAGGATGGACACACTCTTTACTGAAAGTCTTGGTCCATCCTACTTTGTTTCATGGTTGACTCATCATATCTTTCTTTCCTTTGCCCAGCTCTTTCAAACTTAGACTTACCTCAATGCCAAAGCCAAATTCCACTTTTGTGACTGAGTTCCTCTTTGAAGGTTTCTCCAGCTTTGAGTGGCACCAAAGACTTGTCTTCTTTGTTGTCTTTCTAACTTTGTACCTGCTGACTTTCTCTGGAAATGTGATTATTGTGACCATTATTCACCTGGACCGTCACCTCCATACCCCCATGTACTTCTTCTTGAGCATGTTATCCATCTCTGAGACCTGCTACACTGTGGCCATCATTCCCCGTATGCTTTCTGGCCTCCTGAATTCTCACCAGCCCATTGCCACCCAAAGCTGTGCCACTCAGCTCTTCTTCTACCTCACCTTTGGCATCAACAACTGCTTCCTGCTCACAGCCATGGGATATGATCGCTATGTGGCTATCTGCAACCCCCTACGGTATTCAGTCATCATGGATAAGGAGACTTGTGTCCAGTTGGCATCTGGGTCACTGGGAATTGGCCTGGGCATGGCCATTGTTCAAGTAACATCTGTATTTGGTCTTCCGTTTTGTGATGACTTTGTCATCTCCCACTTCTTCTGTGACGTGAGACCCCTGCTGAAGCTGGCCTGCACAGACACCGCTGTCAATGAGATCATCAACTTAGTTGTCAGTGTCTGTGTCCTTGTCCTACCCATGGGTCTGGTCTTTATCTCCTATGTCCTTATTATCTCCACCATCCTTAAGATAGCATCATCTGAGGGTCGGAAGAAGGCCTTTGCCACCTGTGCATCCCATCTCACTGTGGTCATCATACACTATGGCTGTGCCTCCATCATCTACCTTAAGCCTAAGTCCCAGGCTTCCCTGGAGCAGGACAGACTCATCTCAGTGACCTACACCATCATCACTCCCCTGCTCAACCCTGTCGTGTATAGCCTGAGGAACAAGGAGGTCAAGGATGCTCTGTGCAGAGCCATGGGGCAAAAGCCCCTCTCCCCTTAATGAAGAGAGGTTGTGAAGTCTTTTTCTTTGAGTTTATAAATATGTATTACTTTTTAATGCCATTTCAATAATGCCTTTAAATATGGGATCAAGAATACTAGATTAAATTAAATTGGGTGATAAAACTGGAGGTTTCCTTTTGAGGCAGTCATGCTTCTCTGTGCCTTCCACCAGAGCAGTTAGAAAATGACATGGCATATATTTAAGAATGTAGATAAAAAATGTGCATGTCTGGATTATGCATACCCAGTGTGCTCACATGCAGATGCACACAGGTGAACACATTCTTAGAATATTTTGAGTTACACAAATCCATTGAGACATAAAATCCAGCAGGATTCTAAAAAGCTAATGAACAAAGGGTTTGGAAGCCAGCTCAGAAAAACTTTTCTGTTGTTGTTAAGGGTTTTGGAGTAATTTGTTCAACTTTTTACAAGTCAGTGAGGAGCTACACATGCATATACATTTTTTTGGACACTGAAGGCTTTCTTATAATCTGTCTTTGCTGCTTGTCAATACCCCATCACAGCTTGGGAGATCTTTAAAAGGCTGGAGGAACATGTTCCAAGTAGATGGAACTGTCCCACCTGAGTTGGGAATAAGAAACGCAAAGATGGGAAAGCTAAAAAGCATCAGCTACAGAGAACACAGAGGTGGGTTGCTCACAGTTCTGAGATGCCCAGATGAGAAAACTCAGATTGAAAAAGGGATCATGATGAAAAGCTCAAAACATTTCATATGTTCAACACACGAGTGAAGAGAATGGATGTTGGAAGGAGCCAAGCAAAAGTATAGTTCCTTTTGCAGGACAGACGAAAAATCTCTGAAATAGTGTTATAACCATAAACACTTAACCTACAACTTCTGAAAAAAGATTTTAATGAACAGAAGTCTGAAGAGTGACTTAAAAATTTTCCAGTGAGCTCCTAAGGCTGTTGGACTGAGTTTTTAGAAATTTCTCCTTGTATACTCCCAACTTTAAACCTGACTTTAAAACAACACTTCATGACTGAGCATCACAAAAGGTAAAAGTGTATGCTCTGGTGCAAGGAAAGATCCCCTCTCTCTCATCCTTTCACTCCACTCTGGCCTTCGATAGTGAGGAACAAGCATGCCCTGCGTCTCAACCCTAGTTCCTGCAGTATCCAGAATCCAACTGATCCAATGGAGTGATCCTTCAGAGGCAAAATAGCACTTGTGAGAGTGCCATGAAATCTGCTGGGGGCTGAAGGGTGGGGCAAGTCAGTGGAAATGAACGCATCCTTTAGGTCAAGTTAACATGTCTTGCTTTGCAAAAAAACACTGTCATGTGAAGTCTGGGGATAAAAGATATCTTTGCTTTAGTGTCCAGATTTCTAGAAATGATAGTGACAGTGCATTTCCGCGAAGTTGGAAAAAAAAACAATTTTAGAAAATGTACTTAGTAGTTCTAGGTAAAAGCTGTTGTGTAAACGTCTGACAGCCAGTACCACTCTGACTTTTCTCTGAAATTGTATTTCATGAGTGCTGTGGCACATCACTGGATGGCACCCCTTCCGGACCCCCACATCCATTCCCTCGGCTTCTGGGAGTGCCTTGGGCTGACAGCTCTCAGTTGAGTCTCTCTTCAGGAATTGTCCTTTTAAAGAGCTGCTTCTTCCAAAGGAAAGGTCACATTCCCTTTCCAGGGATACACAGCTTCCATTGATTTGTCTATTTCAGTTTATTACATCACCTTAAGATAATTATGAAGGCCTCTCCCAGCTTCCTAGCTCTCATTTGTGAGATGGTCACATTTTTGCTATGACTACATCACATTTTGACTTTTCTCTCTGCCTAATCATACTTCCTTCACTCCCTCACAGGTGTAGATGCTGAGATCCCTCCTTAACAAACTTACCGTGTTCATATCTCTGTCTCAAAGTCTGTTTTCTGGGGATTCCAATCTGCCACATTTTAAGTTCCCATTTCTAGAACTGCAATTCACACAGCAGAGAACCCAAATTTTCACCCTTGATATAGTCTAATAAATGCAGATCAGTGGCCTATATTTTAATTTAAAAATTAGTTTCATCCTATTTTTTGAGCTGCATTTACTGTGACTCAATTTACTTGGCAGAAGTGTAGTAGTATCTTCTTGGAAACTGGTTAAAAAATTAAAATCTGAATTTCTCTCAGAATCCACAAGATGTCATTTTTTTCTCTCCAAAAATTCTCTGTGAGTAACTTCAGTTTCATTGCAGTCTGATGCCTCTATCCTGCAGTGAGATTGCTGATCACTGTCAGTGGTATTCGAAAAATTGAAAATAACAAGAAAGACTGAATATGGGACTATGTCATTGCAATTTTCATGAAGAGAAAGAGAATCAGTGCCATAAATGAAATATACGAGTGAATTTGATTGTGATCCTGGGCCCGTTTGTAGAGTTAAATGTTCGTGGTGGGATGCTGTGAAAGTTGAAGCACTAGACGAGGACTTGGGCTTGGTAAGTAACTGTCCAGAGCTAGTCAGATGATCTATGGCAGGAAGACAGCTCCACTCTCAGAGGTTGTCTAGGGACCTAGGCTGGTAGGTGCCTCTGCCATCCTCAACATAAAGCTTCCATTTCTATGTTCAAGGAACCACTCCTATTATCACCATGTCCCATTTAATGAGAAGAGGGAAAGAGTAGAGCCTTTCTTCAAGATCTCAATATCCCCAGCATACTGACAAGGTGGATCATTTATCTGAGTCTTCATTTTAGAGGTGGCCATGGGACTTTGTCAAGTTAATAGGGAGCTACTAACTTGATTTTCAGAAAACCGACCTCTAACTATTGCAAATTCATGATGATTTGTGTCTGCCTAAAGCAAAATTTGCTCTATAGGCTGGTCTAGACCAATTTGGTAAGAGATTAGAGATGATGGAGGCATCCCCATGGGTGAACCTAGAGTGAATTATTTCTATTCCAGTCATCTTTGTATGTATTCCCTTTCTGACATAGTAGAAAATATTTCATATATATTAATATATAAAGACATCTTTACAACACCATATTTTTGTGATCCACAAAATACTCAGGCTCTAACTTCATGTTCCCCATTCCTTTGGGAGCAGAAGATGTATGACTACCAAAAAGAAAATGTGCGCCAGGTGTGGTGGCTTACGCCTGTAATCCTAGCACTCTGGGAGGCTGAGGTGGGAGGATTGCTTGAGACCAGGAGTTCGAGATCAGCCAGAGCAAGAGCTGCAGGCTCTATCTCTACAAAAAATAGGGAAAAAAAACTAGCTGGGTATGGTGTTGCTCAACTGTAGTCCCAGATACTCAGGAGGCTGAGGCAGGAGGATCGCTTGAGCCCAGGAGTTTGATGTTACAGTGAGCTGTGTAGAGGTCACTGCAGTCTAGCCAGGGTGACAGAGTGAGACGCTGTCTAAAAAAACAAGTGGACATCTGTACCCCCATATTATGCTGAAATAAAAAAAATTTAAAAAAATGGAATTTAACTGTATGAAAGATGGAAGAGCACAGTGAAGGGAGAGACCAATGCATGGATGATGAAGGAAACAGTCACACTGGAGCTTCTTGGGGAATGCATTCTGATCCTTTGTGCCTGGGTAATCACCACATAGGAACAGAATGACAAGGTAATAAATGACAAAATGCCTGGACTCCAAGGGACCTGAGAAATAGAATCTCAGAGACTGGCAAGTAACTTGGCTCAATCGCACAGCTAGTTAGCAGCTTGAACTCCCAGATTTGTGCTCTATCCATAGCTTCCTGAAGCTTGGAGTGAGGATAAATGGGGAGGTAAAAGTGAATTGTGGTATTCAAGAAACTAGAAAATCTCTCAGAAAATGGGTCTCAAGCTGATAAAGCCTGGAATTTCTACCCATGCCAAGTACCTGTTCCTTCATTCTGGTCATTTGGCCTCAGACCCTTGTCTGAAATAAGGGAGAAACTTGCTCTCTAGTCCAATGCCTGTGATGCTGACGCACCGTATAGAACACTGTGGAGTAAGGTGTGATTAATGAATGTGGTTGCAAGACTGGTCCCAAGGCTATAACCTAAAATAAGGCTGCGGGAAAATAGCAGAGGAAGTGTCCTGGAACAACACAAGGGAGCCTCCTATGGGAACTTTTCCTGGACTGCTGTTGCTGAAGAAATCTCTTCATTCATCAGACTTATTTACTACGTGAAGCTAAGTGACAAGGTTGTTCACTCTGAATCAGGCCATTTCTTATCTTCTTGAAATAATTTTTTTAAGATTTAGGAGAGTGTGAAGAAGGGTCATATCAGATACCTGTTTCAATTTTTAAAAATCAAAAAGAAAAGAAAACAATCAAATAAAAATAAGCTTTCAGTAATTTCTTTCTGCTTTGTGGCCCAGAAAAATTCCTTGGAAAAAATAGGACTCATGGATATCTACAAATTTTCTCTGCAGATATACTTCCTCAAGTTATTAATTCTTCTAAAGCATGGGCACTCTGATCTCTCATTGGCTGCCATGAGCTCATGGTCAGCACTGGTAATATGTTCCCTCTCTTCCCCAGTGCTTCATCTAAGCCCCCAGCATAACTATCTTCATTGGCAGGAGCATGGTGGGCAGTAGTAGCAAAGACTGGGTCTCGTATTGGTGCTAAAAGTTTATAAATTTTTATAAATCTTTGCAATTTATGAAGAACTTTTAGATACAGCCTCTTGCTTTTTCTTAGAAGAACTTTAGGAGGTAGACAGGATGAGTACTATCATTCTTATTTTACAAATGAAATACTAAAGCCAATGGATGTTTAGGAAGATTCTTCCAAATCGCAAACTTTGAAAATGGGAGAGTCAGGATTTGAACCTTTGTATTCTTCTGTATGGTTGAGTCTCTTTCTAATGGACGGCTTTGTAATAGGAGAAACGTAATCCCAGTTACTCCATGATAGAAGCCTAAATGTCTTGAAAACATAAAATGAAAGGGAAAATACACAAACCAAAATTGTCTAGCTCTTTTGCCTGAGATCTTATTCCGTCCTGGACTCTTCTCAGAGATGAAGGATCTGATTATTATAACTTTTTGGAATTTCTCTAAAATGCTTAGTTCAATGCTATATAGAGATACAAGATATAAATTCAAGATGTAAGTTTGGGAGATGTTAGAGGGCAAAAACAATCACAGGGGAATTCTAAAATAGACTTTATTTTTAGAGTCCTATGGTTCAAGACTGCCTCTGATTCTGCAAAGAACCAAAAGTTCGTAGTAAGGTGAAAAGAGAGCATAAAAATTATCAACCTCACTGGCACCCCACTATGTCTTCTCATTTCTACAATACTTACAGTAATCAAGAGAAGGCATTTCTAATCTAGAACTTCATGTTCATGTATCTAGAAGAAAACAAACAAGCTAGATAATCTTGAATTTTCAGACACATCCTGTTATATGGTTTCATATTTATTTTATTCAAATTGAACTTCTCTTTTACAAAAGCTACTAAATGAATCTATTCAATCTTTCATTTATTCAACCGATGTTTATTGAGCACTTACTATTACATGCCACTTAACCAGTTTCAGTTGGTTTAATGAAGCAGTTCTACAAATCCTTGAGCACAAGATTTTCTACGTACGTTGTAAGCTGTGTTTGACAATTGAGAAATAATTGCTGATGCTGGAAAAAAAATTGATGCTGCAAATGTTTCTTGAGTGATGACATCATTCCTTTTGGGGGTCTGGGCTTAGGATGTGGGTTCAGAAGTTTGTTGTCTTTTCTTCTTTAATCTTTTTAATCTTCAAGAGAAATGTGAACTGCCGCTGGGTGGAGATAAATAACCACGTGTCCGCGGCAAACAGAATCACCACCGACAATGGGATAAAATACTGTAGCTGGTAGTACTTGCTTTGCGGAGCTACAGTGGAACACAAATACAATAAGAAACATAATTCATATTAGTAATTGAAGAATGAGTTTCAGAGCTTCATCCTCCCTAAGGGAAGGACCAAGTGTCCTCCATTTGTAGCATGATGTGGCAACCAGCAACACTCAGGTTGAGTTCCTCAGTCGGTATTCCCTGGAGCCCTGGGGTTTCCTGAGCATTCCCCCGTAACCTCTTTCTAGCAGTTACTCAAGCCAGTGTGCTCAAGGGGAAAGATCATAGGGAAGATGACCTCCTTCTTGAAGCTGATATGACCAGCATCTACATATGATTTGGATGCGGAAGGGAGACAGAGTGAGCCCAGGGGGTCACCAGTGCCGTCTTTCTCAATCAATCATCATTTCTTGCATGCCTAGGTGATACGAAGATATTAGACTAGCTAAGTTGCCTTTCAGTTCTATTATTTTGTGATTCTGTTATTCTAGTTATACTGTACTGGTTTTCTAATTCTAGAATTATGAAGCACCAGAATATTACAACTCTAAATCACTCAGGATCACCTAGACCAGCGGTTCTCACACCAGCTATACATTACCATTACCTGAAAGAGCTTTAAAAAAACACTGATGACCAGGCCATGCTCCAAACCAATTATATCAGAATCTCAAGAGATGAGACATGGACATCAATAGTTTGTTAAGTTCCTCAAGTGATTCTAATGGAGTCTAGACCAAACTCTCTGTTTTATAGATGAAGATACTAGAAGTCTAAAAAAAAGTAAGTAACATTTTGGTCTCAAATTAATTAACAGAAAACTGTCACTTAGGGCTTAATTCTAAATTTTGGCCTCATGCTTTTTTATACTTTAGTATGAACAAAGTGAGCGAAGAAAAATGTCTAATTTTCTCCTTGAAAAGCAACTATTACAAAGTCTCCCTCTTACATGGAATTTGGAAAGAACAGGATTTTTAATAGGCCATAGAGGCCTGTCCTCTCCTGATCAAGCCCATTTCCTCATCCCCCAATACACTGGCACTCAGCTTACTGACTTGGTTTCTTTTCCCAGCCCTCCTAAGCTGGAATGGACTATGGAATGGACTATTCAAGCTGTTCACATACTTGGTTCCTTCAACTCTGAAACTTTCTTTTAATTTGATAAATATAAGTGTTCTCCCTGGGAACAAGAGAAGACATTGGGATCAAAATAGTAATCACAATCTGTTATGCTTGAGTAGTGCTTAACAGTTCACAAAGCCATTTCACAAATATTACCACATTAATCTTCACACAAATTTTATAGTGTGAGCAGGTATTACTATCATCATTAAATAAATAAATAAGGACCCTAAGACAGAGATTGAAATAGGTGCTATAACCCAGGTCTTCTCTCTGGCAAATCTAGTAGCCTTTCCAGGGTATCGCATGTCCCTATTCTATCAGCTGCAGCCACTTAAGGCTGAAATGTCCTCTTTTCCTTCCCCTTTTATGGACTTTTTCTCTTTCCTTTACCAACTCACCTTTTATAACCGTAATATTGAGGGGCTCAGAGGCATAAGGAAGTTTCCAAAGGATGCCACTGCAGTGATAAGTGCCACTGTCTTCAGTGGTGACACTTGGAATGGAGATGTTGTGGTTCTCATACCAGTACTTGAGAGCTTGGCCATTCTTGTAGTAGGTCACCTTGTAGACATTCCGATCCTTCCAACCGTGACACCTGAGGAGGAGGGGCTTACCCTCTATAGCCTCTGCAGAGGTCTGAAGGAGCAGCCAGTCTGAAAAGCATTCATCATGTTATTTAACAATCAGTGGGGTGGGGGGTGGATAGATAAAATTAAAATAAAAAGGGTAATGCATAGAGTGTGTGCCAGAAACCATAAATTATCATTAACCCACTTCTTGGCTCATATGGTCAATAAAGAGGAAATAGAAAATAATGCTTAGAGCCTGTCTTCTATGTTGATAAATACTTCTCTTGAAAAGTCAGTCTGAAGCCGTAAAGTCTCTTGGACCTTTCTGCGAGCCCATACATGGAAGTCCTGAAATCTAGAATTCCTTTCAGACCTATTCTTGCTAGTTCTAGTCACTAATGAGAAAATAAACACACTCTGCTTAGAAGAGTTTCTATTTTGTCTTCTCTTCCCGGAAACTTCCCAGTTCTACTGTCAATCATAGTTGGCTCAAAAACTTCCTCAAGACATGTCTCACAATTGAAGTTAATTAAATTAATTATTTTAATTAGCTGTGTGATTCGTCATTCGTCCTCTTCCCATTTGGCTCTATGGTCCAGGAGGTCAGGGCCCCACCTAGTTCTGTATTATATTACTAGTGTCTCATGCAATACCCAGGAGTTGGTAGGTGCTCAGCAAATATTTGTCAATAATGAATCCGTAAAAGACAAAAATCAGGTTCTATGGCTAATGCCATTGTAAAAATTGAAAAGCAGTCACAAAAGAAGAATTTTGAATGGAAATATGGTTAACTTATGCAGCAAACATATTTTATTTAGGACCAATCCTTGAGAATAAAGAAGCTATTCTATATTGCTTTAATTTGTATTTGGAATTTGCATATGTATGTTGAAACATCTCTTTTCACTCAAGAAAAAAATATAAAGTCTAACAGTGACCTATTGGTCAATATTGGAAATCATTAGCTTGTTTATGCAGCATTTACTGATTAACCCACAATATGCCTAAGCATGCTGTGCTAATTTTTGGCTGTAGGAGAGGGATAAAGGTGAAACAAACATAAGATCCGTTCTTAAGTAACAATAGAGGACACAAGGAATGTACACAGATATCTTTCAAAATGAAGAGTAAAACCTAATATTCAGGTCATAGCACATGAATTATGCATAGCAAATCTTTAAATCAAACATTTTGATCCTATTCCAGATGCACTTTGAAGTGTTTAAATATCTATCATGCCATTTGACCACATGATATACATCTGTATACAGGAAGAAAAGATAGAGAAAAATGGAATAAAGGAATAATACTGAGAGATGACAAGAATATTTAAAGAAGGCATACGTGTAGGCAGAAGGAGTGGGATACAAGAAGAGAGATGGAGGGGTCTTGAATGAGAGGCCCTGAGTCCCATCCTGGTGCCCTAAGCCTTGGAATAATCTACTTTCTTCACACCTTCAGATGAGCCATTCCTCACATAGGAGATCAGTATTTCCATATCTCTGGATCTTACCACTGAAGACTTCCAGGTACACAGTTTTACTCTCCTTAAAATTTTTGTGCTGACATGTATATTGCCCACTGTCCTCAAAGCTGGCATTCACAATGTTCCAACTTGAAGTTGTCACTGGTGAAACTGTGCCATTGTGGGTCCACTTGAAGCTGACGTTAGAGGGACTGTTCCTACATAAAAGAGTCACATTTTCTCCTATAAATATTCTACTCCACTGGGGTTTCATGGACAATGAAGATTTCTGGATGATTTCTAGAAGACAAAATTATGAAAAGAGATGTGGAGGGAAAAAAATCATTGAAAACTGTCCAGGTTCAAAAGTACAAACATACCAATATTTACATGATCAATGGTCAGTCTATTCCTGTGTTACTGGTGATAAGACCCTGTCCTGATTCCTAGGGGAAGGATTAAAGGATGGACAAAACAGCATTGTGATCCCAGGGAGCTCCCAACCTAGGGAGGAAGACAAGACACAAATACAGGAGATTTAAACACAAACAAAGAAACCAATTTACTATATGATTTGGGACAACTCACTCTAATTCTCTCGACTTCAATTTCAGTATCTGTAAATGAGGACGGCAATCTCTTTTCAGGCAGTGACAATGTCTGTCATGCTCAACCATTGCTCATAACAATGGCTGGTATATAGCAAGTGTTCGTTAACTGTTTGTTGAGTAAATGAATGAGTGAATTATAGATGGATAAAAGTATCGAACTAGATGAAACATGAGGTCTTTC